>QVTF01015588.1:0-10503 GCA_003573665.1 Oxygymnocypris stewartii
GAATATGACCAGATTCTTGTGCATGCATCTGAACTTTTGTGAAATTTAAAGGTGAAGTGTGTCATTATTTTTCTCCTGTCTCGCTTTAATGCAGACTTCACCTTTTAAGCTTTTTAAATCTCCTTTGACAGTAGAAAATTCATATTCTCAGGGATTATGCAGGTCTTAAAAAATCTTGATTCAGTAAATAAAGGCCTTAAATCGGAGCAGAAAATCTTAAATTCATAAAGTCATGGCATGAAATGTCACATGCGCTTCAAAAAATGAAGTCTTGTCTTGTTTTCAATTACAAATATCTAAACATCTATAAACCAAGAAACAGAGGAGAAAATCATTTCAATAAATAAAGTTCAACGATCTGAGAAATTGAACAAAATGAAGTGTGTTTGTGTTTTTAAAACAAGAGCAAATATCTGTCTTTGGGGAAGGAAAACAGTTTTCTTTTTCTGAACTCACTGGAAGATATCATTTCTTGTTTTAATCATAAACCCATTTCATTTCGATCAGTTTTCCAGACAACAAGACTTGTTATTATCAGAAGTAATTTAGCTTCTCAAGTGAATATGTCTTGATTTAAGAATGATTAGATATTTGTACTGAGAAAACAAGACATAAATACTGACGAAGAACACTAAAACTAAGAGTTGTTTGGGAGCAAAGCTTAAGATATTCAGCTGTAAAATGAATAGGAGATCTGTAAGACTCCCTAGACATTTATATTTGAGCACATATGTTCCCTTCAATGTATTGCTTGTATTTTCTTGACTTTGTTGTAAGGTCTTAAATCTTCACAAAACTTGCAGAAACCGTGTATTTACCAAATAAAACTAAAACCATGCAATCTTTGCTGTTACTCCGGCTCGGCCATTCAATTAAATTGACGCAACGGTAAACGTTTGTCACGAATGTGAATGTGTTATCAAGAAACATGGCTGAAAGATGAAGTGTGGTTTTGTTTTACTTCAGATGATTCAGCATCAGCTGCTGCGTTTCTCCGTTTGAATGACTTTAAAAGAAACATGCCAATGTCTCTTAGCAGCTCTAGTCTGTGCACAAACACACAGATCCCCTTCAGGGCTTCACACCTTCAGAGCTGTGCTATTAATAAAGAAATAACAAAGAGAAGTGAAATGTAGCAGTTTTTTTTAATTATGAAGAGTTGGACCTGAGGAACTGACATACGGTGCAATCAAGCGAATGTTAATATATGCCACCAGGCTCGGCATTCACACAGTGACTTCATTAAAACGCATCTTCATTATGGATTGAATGCAGGTGCAGAACCAGCCTGATGAAGAAACCCAGCAGGAACTCATCTCCTTTTCAGCGATTGATAACAGTTGCTCTCCAGAGAAATTCAGGATTCAGGACAACATGGAGTCATTTTAAACAGGCTCTGTAATCAAAATACTCATTTACTTTTACTATTCATTTTTAGTTTATTATTACAATTATTTTTTTGCATTCCAACTGAGTGCATTATACTTTTATGTATTTTAGAAGTATTATTGTTTTAGTAAAATTAGCTTGATTTAAATTTAGTACAAGTCAGTATTGTTTTAGTATCATTGATATATTCTTGCAGTTTTTATATCATGTTTTTAGTACATCAAGTTGAGCTATTTGAGCATTTATAAATGAGCATTTCTCATAAAAAGTTCAATTTAAATTATTATTTAAATTAAGAGTTTTTTATTTGGTTTATTTTGAGTAATGCAAGTGTGTGTGTGTGTGTGTGTGTGTGTGTGTGTGTGTGTATGTATGTATATATATATATATTTATACACGTTGGGTGGTTACACCAACAGTGATTAAATTAAGCAAAGTTTAGAGCTAATCAAGGATTTGTTGATCTGGTTTTTATTTTAACTCGAGTTGTGTTACATCACTTAATTTGAAACTTAGATGAACAAATCTGGGATTAGAATTATAATCTCCATCTACGATTAATTTTCTCCACCACGATGGATTCGTTATGTAATTAAACAGCAACAATGTTAATATCTTCTGTCTCTGACATAAGCTGCGTTTGCCGATAAAGGAAATAAACTTGTAAAAGGTCTGGCGTATTTATAAACTGCTACGTTAAGAGACTGTTGATCAAACGGCTGAAAACTTGGAGGCAGTGCACACGGATTTCATAATCTTGGAAATATATTTATAGCATCAATTAATGGAGTATAGCTTATGACGAAACAGCCGAGATAAGAGAAGATAACTGGCATGATTCGTGACAAAGACAGTATGTTTGATCTCTGTTCAGCATGCGTGAAGCAGCCGTGAGAAACCAGAGATGCACACGCGATCCCGTCTTCTTTTCTTTGTCGTACACCAAGATGCACTGATATAAGTGACGGATTCACATCCCGGACTCGATGGCAGACGCAGGATAAAATAATATATTCACATCGAAAACCTTATATTAAACTGTAATATGTTCACAATTTGTACTGTATTATTTTACCAAATAAATCCAGCCTTGGCGAGCAGGAGACATTCCTTCAAACGCTTTTAAACAAATCTCACAGATCCTAAAATATTGACCGATAGTATATATGCACACGTTTTGCTCATGTCTAAGCAGCTGAGTGCATGCCTGCATTTTTTGAAGTCTTTAAAGAAGGATGTGACTTTACTAATCCGCCATTGATGTGAATGTATTGTCTGTCTATTGAGCCGCTGCTGTCCAAGGTCCTGAATGTGCAGAAGAACAGGAGCTCTCCGTGGTGCTGACATTATAAACCAGTCTCAGAAAGACTTCTTCTGCTGTTCTGCTGAATCCTCTGCGGCTTTGATAAAGTTAAGTTAGCTAAGACCTTGAGCATTTGTGGAGTGTGTTTAAATAACGTCCAAACATTTGGGACCAGTTGAGAAAAATGCGAAAAACATTTTTAGGAAAAGTTCTGTTGACATTAAAGTTGAATTGAGTTTTTCTGACTTCTTTTGCATTCCAGATGTTTCAAAGAGGGTTTTGTGTATTTGGTGTCCTTTTTTAAAGTTTAAAATATTTATTAATAATAATATTTATTTATTTAAGATTAGGTTATTTTAGTTTTTAGTAGCTTGAGAATATATGATAAATTAATAAACATATAATTTATTAATATATAGTTTATTCAAATAAAATTATTTGACTAAAATGTTATTATTACAATTTTTATATTAGATTTGGAGCTGAAATTAGACAAGAAGTGTATTTTGGATAAACAATTAGCTGTGTTCAAAAAAAAGCAATGATAATGAATTACTAAATTCTGTTATTAATTGAAATTCAATCATCAGTTCAATGTATCGTTGCATGCTCAATGCATTGTGATGCATGGTTGCATTACACTCCTTTATTGTGAGCGATATGTAAATGACCCAGCTGTGAACTATTCACATATTTCTTTAATTGTAGTTCTGTAAGAGTATTAGCATCAGCCTGAACATTTCAGCAGATGAAAACTATTGCATGCTCCTTCTCTCCCTCTATCAGTTCATCTCTTTCCCACTCTCCAGCCCTGTGTGAGGCCTATATATGTCTCCACATCTGTGAATCCCTGCTGCGCTGCTGTGGCATTTGAGTGACGGGAGAACAGCGCGTTTCTGCATTAGCCACAAATCTCCCATTCCTCCTCCGTCTGGAGAAAACTGCATCCACATGCAATAGGCAGCGGTCGGTCCTCAACACCTTAATGCAATTATCAGCTTCTTACATGCAGAAGGAAACCCTGGTAATCTGTAACGTTTTATAGAACCAGAATCTAACCATATCTTGCATATGCATTTTAATACTTTTCCACTTCAGCTAATCATGTGCATGGCCTTATCTATCCATATAAGATGTTGATGTAATATTAATCAGCAGCGTCTCACCAGTCGTCTTTGAAGTCGAGGGATACTTTCATTAAAAAAAGCACTCACGACTCGCTTCGAGATTCAGGCTTAGAGAGCAAAACCCTCTAAAGAGCCAAACATAAAGATAATACGAATGTGACCTGCTTTTCCAAAAACACACAGCTTTTAAACTGGATTTCATCAGACAGCACAAACTTAAGATTATAAATAGTGATGTATCGTTCATTGTTGGTGTAGTACTTTGTTCAGCTTACACACAAGGCCAACCTAAAATGACTTGTTACAGCTTGGGTGGCAGTTGATGTCTAACTTTACTGGAAAGCCATTGCAACTGGCTATTTATTTAATGGGAGGCTCCCATTTTGACAACTTGCCCCAATGATAGGGAGCGCTGTTAAAATATATGGGGCATGTGGTTTTCGTTTGGCCAATAAAGGTAGAAATGCTCAGTAGCTTTCCTTTTGACAAGACTTACCCAAGATTAATACCCCAAATGACCTTGTTACAGCTTGGAAGACCGTTGATGTCTAAGTTTACTGGAAAGCCATTACAAAAGGCTATTTAACGGCAGCTCCCATTGTGACAACTTGCCCCAGTCGTGTAGAAAAACTAAACGGGGCATGTTGTCACACGTTTTCTCCTGGCCAAAAAGGTAGAAATGTTTAGTAGCTTTCCTATTGACAAGACTTATAGGTTAATATCTATAAAAACGCAATTCTAAAACAGAGAAGTGTGTTAAGGGTGAGTGATAATGCACTGTAATTAAAAAGATCATGGTGTGTTTGTGCTTATAACGTTGTAAGGATCATACCTGATGAATTTCAAAGCAGAAATGTGGTTATGTTAGTCAGGTTATGTTATGTTGGTGGTGAAAATTCCGCTATTGGCACGTGTGCAAATCCGTCTCTCGCGCTCTCGCGCACTACAGACAAAGCAGTGTTGTCTCGAGCTCGCCGTGAGCGGACTATTACCGAGGACCCCGACGGCGGAGGGAGGGACACCCAGCCCGGATGCTCCTTCACGAGGACTAAAGCAATACATCAGCGACTCAATGCGGTGCCAAATGTTTCTAATTCGGGTTCTGCGTCCGTTTCCCGCAGGATGCAATTTGGTACAAAATGCGCATGTGAAATAAACGTGGGTGGGATCCTTCTGCGCTGGCCACTGGATCTACTGCCGTTAAAACGCGGATCTGCGTTTGGAGAAACGCTGGAAAATGAATGGACGCTTTGTCGTTTGCGTCTTTTTTCACGTGTTCTGAGAGGATTGTGTCCGTGTTTCTCCTCAAATTGTCTTATTTGCGTGTTTATCCACTAAACACGACGATATCCCACTGTTTTTTTCCTCACGGTGCCGTGTTTTCTCTGAGGCGATCCGACGGGAGGCGAAAAGTCTGACTGGACCTCCTTCAGAAGTAAACCATCAACATCTCTGGATTCTTCGACCGTTTTTCATTCTAACTCTGTTTTGGAAGCTATAGTTCACGTTTTGGATTAAATATATCCTAAACGGAAAGTCTGTTTTGGGATTTCAAAAGATCGCTTGAATCGAGTCAGCCGTTTGGAATGAAGAACCGTTAAGAGTCGCCGTTAAATATTTCGCGGCATATTTGGATTCGAATTCCTGGTCTATATTCATACGTTTATCGTTGTATACATATCACACAATACATTTATCCAAGTGAGCATATTGTTGCAAGACTCTGGCCCCAGAGGAGGTGATTTAGACATCATCTATCTGAAGATCCCGGACATTTCTGTGCTGCTCTGAACTTGAGGCGTTTGGATGCTCCAGGACGGAGGTAATGCAGTTATTTCTTTCTTTTTTAAGGATTTAAACCGCCAACAAAACACTCTGCAAATCAATACTTTGGTTATTTGCATTCAGTTTGCATACTGCGATTAGCTTACACTCAAACGCCAGTTTGGTGTTGAATAAATCAAACGTTAGAGGTCAAATAATGAGCTATTGTTTGATTGTGATGCGATACCTTGACATAATTAGGAAATCTTGAAGACAAATTCGTGTTTTGGTGGATTTGCTTTGGTTATTCAAGGCGCATCGCAATGCTTGGTCACATTTACGGAAGAGAGACATTTTGATGAAAATAACTTATGGGATTTGGCATTGCTGTTGCTAGTCAGAAAATGTTGATTGATCTTCCTCTTGAAGGACCTTCTGGCAGACGTTTGGAGATCCCTCTAGTCATTCATCTTTCCCGTTACCGTTTCTTTCGCATTTAAATGTCAGGGTTTTGAGATGGGACGCCATAGGTTATGTAAAGGTGTTTGCTCGAGAGCCCAATTTGCGCTTTTGAACGGTTCCTTCAGTTGGACAGAGGAGGACTTTTGGGTTTATCGGTAGCGCAGACGCAATGAAATCACAATAAGACCGATTTGGGTGATGAGATTAACGCAACGGGTCCGGTACCGCAGTCCGGATTGAGTCCCGGAGCTCACGGTACTGTTGTTGGGGTGTGTCTGTCTGCGGCTGGGAACGCGAATGGAGCAGCGGCCGCTGGGGGCCACTGGCACATAACTTACTCTCACACACATACACACACACACACACACACACACACACACACACACACACACACACATTGGTTTTTATGGTTTACGGGGACTTTCCATAGGCGTAATGGTTTTTATACTGTACAAACTGTATGTGCTATTGCCCTACACCTACCCTACACCTAAACTTAGCCCTCACAGGAGACGGTGCATTTCTACTTTCCCCCCAAAAAACTTACTCTGTATGATTTATAAGCATTTTAAATTATGGGGACACTGAAAATGTCCTCATAAATCACCTTCTCCTTGTAATACCTATGTCATACCTATGTCATTATACAAATTTGTGTCCTCATAAACCACATAAACATGCCCCCCACACACACACACACACACACACACACACACACACACGCACACGCACACACCACACAGAAACACAGACACACACACACACACACACACACACACACACACACACACATACTCTCTCTTACACACACACACACACACACACACACACTCACACTCACACTCACACACAACACACACACACACACACGCACACACACACACACACACACACACACACACACACACACAGACACACATACTCTCTCTCTCACACGCACACACGCACACACACACACACACACACACACACACAGACACACACATACTCTCTCTTACACACACACACACCACACACACACACACACACACACACACACACACACGCACACACACACACACACACACACACACACACACACACACACACAGCCTACACAAAATACACATAAGGAAACGAAAATAATTAGTATTCTGTTATAGTATTTGGGCACTTGACATGTTTGAATGTCAATGCATTAGATTACAAAATGCCAAACCAAGTCATTAATTACTGCTTCCATAAGTTTACACTCTCAATCATAACAGTTCCAAATATTATTTTTCATAGTGATTCAATAGAAGAACCATATTTGGTTCTGCAAAGAACCTTTCAGTGAGCAGTTCTTAAAATAACATTCCATGGATGTTAAAAGTTCTTCATAGAGCCATAAATTATGAGTGATGGTACTCATTTTTGTTTCCTCAAAGAATAAAGAGTCTTTTGTGCAATGGAAATGTTCCAAATGTGTGAATGTCAATGCATTAGATGACAAAATGCCAAACCAAGTAATTCATACTGCTTTCATAATTTTGCACTTTCAAGCACAATAGTTCCCACAGTTTTTTTTTACATAGTGATTCAAAATAAAAAAATTTGGTTCCCCCCAAAAAATTCTTAGTCAATTTTCTTAGTCACTTTAACAAAATTGTCTTAGTCTGAAGAACTTATTTTTCCACTATAAATAACCTTTCAATTGTTCCATGGATGTTAAAGGTTCTTCATGGAGCCATACATCCAGTAAAGAAGCTTTAGACTCATTTTTGGTTCCTCATTGAATATTTCAGTTAACAGTTCTTAACCATTTGTAATAATCTGGAGATCCTTCTCCATTATAAAGAGGCTTTTGTGCAATGCAAATGTTCCAAATGTGTGAATGTCAAAGCAGTAGATGAAAAATGCCAAACCAAGTCATTAATACTGCTTCCATAAGTTTGCACTTTCAAGCATAACAATTCCAAATGCCCCCCCCCCCCCCCCCCATAGTAAATTAATAGAAGAACCAATTTTTTGGGGTTCTGCGAAGAACCTTTCAGTGTTCTTAAAATAACTATTTTGTCTTAGTCTGAATAACCCTTTTCCACTATAAAGAACCTTTCAATGTTCCATGGATGTTAAAAGTTCTTCACAGAGTCATTAACGAGTTCGTTTGCCCATATAATCATTAGGAAATAGAGTAAACTTATTTGGCTTGTTGTTCACTGATGAGCGGCTCGATGAAGCAGCTTCGGCTCGAGCTCTGATACACCCCCCAGGGACTTGATATAAGGTGATTACAAAGGGCAAGGTACCTAAGAAGGAGGTGGAGATTGGGCAGGTGGAGGGCAAGGTACCTAAGAAGAAGGTGGAGATTGGGCAGGTGGAGGGCAAGGTACCTAAGAAGAAGGTGGAGATTGGGCAGGTGGAGGGCAAGGTACCTAAGAAGAAGGTGGAGATTGGGCAGGTGGAGGGCAAGGTACCTAAGAAGGAGGTGTAGATTGGGCAGGTGGAGGGCAAGGTACCTAAGAAGGAGGTGGAGATTGGGCAGGTGGAGGGATGCTGAAACAGCTGGGACTGAACAGAGGTAAGCAGCTGCTTATATACTCTGGCTGTGGATTGAAACATTAGATGGGCTCGCTCCTCCATAACTTACGTTTAGGAGCTTCATTAAATGCCAGTAAAGAAGCTTTTATTTTTAAGAGTGATAGGACTCATTTTTGGTTCCTCGAAGAATCTTTCAGTTTACAGTTCTTAAAAGAGCTATTTTTCTATTATAAAGAGCCTTTTTGTGCAATGGAAATGTTCCATTGAGTTCTTCGAGGAACTGTAAATGCCAATAAATCTCTAGTGTGTACCATGGTATGCCAAGTCTTTATTGAGCTGAAATACATTTTTGATGCAATATCTCAGCTGCTTTGTGTAGTTTAGCAGTGTTTCTTTGCTCAACTTGATGTCTGTGACCTATTACAGTTTTTATCGATTGCTAACAATCACCATTTTCTCACAACTATAAACACAAAATCAAATAGTTTAGTCAAAAACATGTTCTCTTTTGTCAGACTCAAGCTTTGGCCTCATATGATACACAAACCTGTCAAATACTCTGACTACTTTCCTGTCTAGAGAACACGAGTGAGATCAATTCAAAACACTGTTACAAAAACCTGCTTTTGGGAAACAGGAATACTTTTGCCTGTCAATGTCTGTTACAGTATATAACATAAACAGAGGGGTGCAGATAGAGTAAAATTCAGCAATAAACTTTAAGAAAGTTTACTTTCATTACATGACTGTAAAGAGATCTCACAGTAGATGAAAAGCTGTAGAAGAGAAAAGTTCAAAGACCAAACTACTGAATATACACTAAACACACATAGGAATATACTGTCAGTTACATTAAATAACATTAAATATTCATTCATTCAGCATCCTCAGCCAAATTGCATTACAGTATTGGTAGTACCCTTATTTGTTCTGAGAAAGTACTTCTCTGCCTCCCCTGTTCAGACGTCTCTCAGTTCTGCACATAAACAGTACATGCAAGGACTGCTTGGCTACAAATCATTTCTACAGTAATGAGTTTGAGGGTGTACAGTATTTACTGTATACATATAATCGTGAAAGTTCTCTCTTCTGAAGTACTGCTGCTATGTGCTGTAGTTATATTGTATGGGTTAGGTTAGTTTAGGTTAGGGTTAGGTAGTCAGTAGTACTGAAACCTGTAGATGAGCATGTAGGCCAACTTCCCTCATGGACAGTCCATGCTGAAGAGCATGTACTATAGTGCTTTGTATTTCATAAGGAACAAATGACCTTTGACCTCATCATGTGGGGCAGTCGTGGCTCTAATGGATAGGGCGTTGGACTTGTAACCCGAGGTTGTGGGTTCGAATCTCGGCTCCGGCAGGAATTGTCCATGACTGAGGTGAGACCCTTGAGCAAAGCACCGAACCCCCGACTGCTCCCCGTCTGTCCACTGCTCCAGGGTGTGTGTGTGTCCACTGCTCCAGGTGTGTGTGCACTTGGATGGGTTAAATACAGAGAACACATTTCACTGCTGCTTATACTCTGTATAAAGTGTGTATGTGACAAATAAAAAAATCTTCTTCTTCTTCACATCCTCTTCATTTTATTTTCCTCTCCAATTCCTCTTTGGCTCCCACAACCAGGATTCATTTTCCAAAACACACAATCACTGTGCTCCTGTTCATATCATCCTGAGATTCTGACCTGTGTGTCTTCAGTTTTGCTACTGAATGTTCACACATGGATAAACGTGCGCTGTTTGAGTTCATTTTCTGATGCTTGACTTAATTATATTTAATGTTTGTGTTTTCTGAATGAGAATATGGTTAAACTTGTGAGAAATTATGGCGTTTTTATGTAGTTTATGTATATTTACTGAGAAAATTGGAACATGTGTGCAAATAGGTGAAATGTGTTCCAAGTTTTGGGAAACGTGTCTTTGTTTTGAGAACTGTATGAATGGTTTGGAAAATT
>QVTF01015589.1:0-10502 GCA_003573665.1 Oxygymnocypris stewartii
AAATCAGACGGACTGAGATGCAGCGATAACTACTTGGACGGACTTATTAAAAATGCAAATTCACTCAGGAGACGCTTAAAAGCGGGAGAAATAACGTTAACGTTAGAGGTTTGTGTCCGGTAACGGCTGTAAACTGAGTTTACAAACGCTGCTTTATCAGATATATAACATGCAAGATGAAATTAAAATGACATCAAACATTTTCTAAAGACGGTGTTCCTTCAGATACACAGTGATATAAAAACACCCGCGCCTCGTTTTGATTTCTAAACGTGCATTACGTGCTCATGTTTATTCAACAAAGCCTTTTGGAAAAGTTTGATATCGTGGCGGGTCGCCACAAATAAATGTATGTATGTGAAACACATCCCACAGCACAACAACCTGAGCTTAACTTCATTACTAATCACTTTAACCGTGTTTGTAGCCGGCGCCACTAACAGCCCGATGTACAAACACAGACCGGAAGTTACCTTCGGTCCGCGCGCGTGCGCACGATGAAACCGTCTATATGTAAATAGTTTGTCTGGAGCACGAATGTCTCTCACCAAGGCACTTGTGCTGTGGTGACGTGACAATAAAAGTGCTTTGATTTGCTGTGTTTCTCCGCTGCAGTGAGGGAGTCGTTCTCATGGGAGGAGTATTTGAAAGAGACGTCGTCCGATCCCGCTCCTCCCAGCTGCTTCAGACAGGTGAGGAAAGAGGGCCATGTTTAAATCATTTTACATTTGAGTTTGTTCTATGAACCCTTTCCTCCATATTCTCACTATATCAGACTATATGAGCCATAAAAGCCTGATGGATCAATTAATACACACACATTTGTAATTTTATTTTTTAAGAATTATCTTCTGCTCACTAAGCCTGCATTTATTTGATCCAAAATACAGCAAAGCATTTGTGAAATATTTGTACTATTTAAAATATGCTGTTTTCTATGTGAATATGTGTTAAAGTGTAATTTATTTCTGTGATGCGCAGCTGTATTTTCAGCATCATTACTCCAGTCTTCAGGGTCACATGATCTTCAGAAATCATAATAATATGCTGATTTGCTGTTCAAGAAAATTTATTTTTATTATTAACAATATTTAAAATAGTTGAGTTCATTTTTTCAGGATTATTTGATGAATAGAAAGATCCAAAGATCAGCGTTTATCTGAAATAAAGAGCTTTTATAACATTACACACACTATTCTATTCAAAATATATATAATAGAGCCAATATATATTTATATATTTAGCAAGGATGCTTTAAATTGGTGATAAAGACATTTATAATGTAACAAAACATTTATATTTCAGATAAATGCTGTGCTTCTGAACTTTCTATTCATCAAAGAAACTTGAAAAAATTATACTCAGCTGTTTTCAACATAATAATAATTATAATAAATGTTTTTTGAGCAGCAAATAATAATATTATTATGATTTCTGAAGATCATGTGACACTGAAGACTGGAGTAATGATGCTGATTTGATCACATAAATAAATAAAATTGTAACATATATTCATATAGAAAGCACTTATTTTAAATAGTAATAATATTTCCCAATATTAGTGTTTTGCTGTATTTTGGATCAAATAAAAGAAAAAAAAATCTTACTGTTCAAAAAAATTGATAGTGTATATTTTTCAGATGATTATTTTATAATAAATAATAATTCATGGTATATTAATACGTAGTGTTTGTTCTCCAGTCTCGTATTCCTCCCGCCAACGACTTCAAGGTGGGAATGAAGCTGGAGGCCCGGGACCCTCGTAACTCCACCTCCACCTGCATCGCCACGGTGATGGGCTTGATGGGCGTGAGGCTCCGCCTCCGTCTGGACGGCAGCGACAGCACCAACGACTTCTGGCGATTGGTCGACTCCGCCGACATCCAGCCAATCGGAACCTGCGAGAAGAACGGAGACATGCTGCAGCCGCCGCTGGGTACGAGTGATGTCACTTCCCCTCCACAGCTGGTCCCAGAAGAAAGAGTCATCTAATGCAGAGTTAATGTTTAATATGAGCTGTACAAACAAGTGGACAAATATAGCCACTGATTTGGCTGTTATTTCCATAAGGCAGTTTTTCAGAGCGACCATCAATCTGAATTCTCCACAGATCTGATGCAGTGTGATTTTAGTCTCATTATAACACTATAAAAGTCTTTATATTTTGAATTAACTTTTTTATGTTTTCTGTATTTAGTTTAAAGGTTTTTGTCATTTTGTTGTGTTTCAGTCATTTCTATTTATTTTTTTAAAATATGTTTATTTAGTTTTATTAATATTTATTTCAGTTTTGGATGTAGTAATTTTAGTATTTCAGGTTAAACTAAATGACAAAGAGATGTTTTGCCTTTGCAAGCAACTGAAATAAAACAAGTATATTTAATTTCAATTCACGTAAATTATATCCTCTTCTCTAATGTTAATTGTCTTCAGCTTCCTGTTTTTATTAGTATTTATTAATATTTACTTTATTTCTTATTTAGTATTATTCATATTTGTAATAAATGTTTTCATGTTTTTAGTTTAGTTATCTTATTTTAGTTAGTTTTTGTAATTTTGCTGATTATTTTGTTGTTTTCTATTAGTTTTGAAATATATTTTTTAATATAAGTTTTTATCTATTTAAGATTTTAGCACTTCATCTTAAACCAAACAAAAAATTGAAATATTTCCTTCGCAACTAAACTGCAATAATTTTTTTAGATGATATATTTTATTGCTATTTAAGTTTATTTTATTTCAAGTACCAAATGTTTTTCAGTATTGAGTTTTAGTTAACGATAACGACACGTGTCTGACAAAGACAATTACATCTTTTCTCTAATGCCTTCCTGTTTTAATTAGTACTTATTAATATTTCTTATATTTTATTACTACCTTAGTGTCTAGTAATATTTTTTTAGCCGTTTAGCTGTTTTTTGGTTTATATTTAGAGTTGATTAATTTTAATTTCTGTTTCAGTTGTAGTAATATTAGTACTTAAACTGAATAAAAAATGTTTTTTTAATATTGCTTTAGATTTTTACACTTGCTTTATTTTACTTGCCAATATTTATTATTATAATATAATTTTTTTATATTATTTTACAGTTAGCTAATTATAACAGCATTATTCTATTGCAGGAAATGAAATTGTCTTCTCTAATTTGTTCCTGTTTTGCCGGTTTCCCGTCTTCTGATTCGACTGATGTTGGAGATAAATTTGATCACATTGGAGCAGAATCACGGATAATAATCCCGTCTCTCTTCCTCGTTTTCTCAGGATTCAGGATGAACGCCTCGTCGTGGCCCATGTTCCTCCTGAGGACCCTTAATGGAGCGGAAATAGCGCCTGCCACGGCGTTCAAAAAGGTGCTGGACCTCCTCCTCCGAGGGAGAATTCATTTACACAGATGACACATCATGCAATCACATTAAAAGGTTTTGGTGACACTGACGCTCTGTAATCCCCTCAGGAGCCGCTGCAGCCGCCCCAGAAGGGCTTCAAGCCCGGGATGAAACTGGAGGCCGTGGACAAGAAGAACCCGTACCTGATCTGTCCGGCCACCATCGGCGAGGTGAAGGGGGAAGAGGTGTTCGTGATGTTCGACGGCTGGAGGGGGGCGTTCGATTACTGGTGCCGCTATGACTCCAGGGACATCTTCCCCGTGGGCTGGTGCGCCGTCACCAAACACAGTCTGCAGCCGCCCGGAAACAGCAGTGAGTGACCGCTGCACGAATCACCGAGTGCTGTCATACATGCAAACTCCTCACCTTTCACTCTTTTAGATCAAAAGAGGTCACCTGTGAGATCTGCCATGGGGTCATTCCACGAAATCAGTGCCTTTTGCATCCCTAAGAAATAATCAAACAACAAATACATGTGCAATTTAAAAACATAACAATACTACGTATGCATTCATCAATTTGACACAAAAAATCTATTAAATCTTATTTTAATAGTACTATCAAATGATTAATCGCATCCAAATTAAAAGTTTTTGTTTACATAATATGTGTGTATACTGTGTATATTTATTATGTATGTATAAATACAAACACATGCATGTATATATTTAATAAAATACATTGTTTATAGATTAAATTAATTATGTATAATATAAAATATAAGAATATAAATGTATATAATGTAAATATTTTCAATATATATTGATATTAATATTGTATTGTATTAATACATCTATATAGATAGATAGACAGACAGATAGATAGATAGATGTATAAAAACAAACAAATAAAAAATATAAATAAAATGGACAAAATTACTACAATTTGAACTAAAATTCAAATAAAACTGAAAATATAAATATAAAAACAAATTCAAAATATGAAAAACTATAACAACAAATCACCCATTTTACAAACAATGCTGTTCCTCAAGATAAATGCAGTTTTATTAATTAATCGCTAGAGGACAAAAAGTTATTAAGCTATTAAATGTTAAATGCCTTGACAGCTAATTTCCTTAAAAAAAAAAAAATTAAGTACTAAAATGACTAAAACTAGAACTGAAATAAAAATAAATGAGAGATAAAGAGACATGACAAAAAAATGACTTTTGAAAAAGAAAACTGAAAACTATTTTAAAACAAGGTAACTAAATATTCTAAGTACTATGACATCGTACTAATAATTAGGTTCCAGTGCTCTCTAAAATAAAGAGGAGTAAAGCGCTCGTGTGAGCAGCAGGGCGCGCTGCAGCTCTGAACACCTGAGCAATCACATGACCAGGAGATGAAAGCACTTCTCCTTCGGTCTGAATCAAGACTGTCTTTCTCCCAGCTGCTTTAAAGCGTCTCTTTGACCGCTTCAGCCTTTAAAACTCAATGCACTCATCATTTGGTCGACTCTATGGCATGTTTCCATCTGGCCTAAACTCAAACCTCATCTGGGATGAAATCAAATATCAATATATTTGATCAACAACAAAAAGAATGATTATTTCATAAGCAATGAAAGAATAATCTTGTATTGTGTTCGTTTCAGTGTTATTTTAGTATTATTTAGAGCTATAATACTTACTAAGATTTTGAATTAGTTATGTTTTAATATTTTCTTTTTTAATATAGTTTAAGTTTAATAATTTAGTTTAATGCCTTTATCATTTGTATTACTTTTTTATAATTCTATATGTTTTAGTAATTTTAGTACTTCAATTTAATTTATTTCTCAACATTCAGTAAGCTGCAGTGTTATTTTAGCATTATTTGTTAACTATTACAGTATTTATTACGATTTTAATTTATAAAAAAATTTAATAATTATAATATTTGTAGTTTACATTTCAGTAAATGTGTTATGTGCTTTCGTCTTCTTTTTAACTTCAACTAACTTCAGCATATATATTTTCAGTTAGTGGCAACATTTCCCATTTTCATTTAAGTTTCAACTTTTCATCACATATTTATATTTTATTTCAGCTTTATTTCGACTTAACAAAAGTGTTTTTAAATAATTTGTTAACAATAACAATTTGATCTTAACTGTCAATCATTCCTGTTGTCATGACAACCCACACAATGACCACACCTACACTGTTGTGAACAATCTCACACTGAATTCTAATGATTTAATTAGGACTAATTAGGAAAGTTTAATTATCATAATTGCGTCTGCTGTTAGCGGTATTAAGTAACGCTCTCACCACGAGATGCATTTGACTGTGTTTTCAGACTTGCGATCCATATTTAATCTTTCAAATTTCACACGTGGACACTCCAAAAATATAGGTTATGATTGGGATAGCACATCTAGGTAGCACGTACAGTATATTGTGTGCAATATAATGTAATTTTTGCTACTGAAGGGGAACATTTCACTCTCATACTAACAAGAATGGATCGCAAAAGTCTTCAGAAAGCGCTTTATTTGACCGAACAGAATCCAGACCGATTTTATGATGTTCTGTAAAATAAAACACACACTGAAGTCATGAATCAGCTTGGATTGAATCCAGATCTGGTGTTTTGAATGGAGTCAGTCTGAGCCATAGATGATGATATATGCGTTTCCATTAATGTTCATTCGGGCGCAGCTGGAATTCATTTGGAGTTTGCAGAAATGTTCCCCAAACCTCCGGATCTCGTGTTGCAGTGTTTGTATTTCCGCACCGCATGTTGTGTTGGGAGTTACACACATTTGTTTAAAGGATTTGTTTTGGATCTGGATAATATGGAATGACCTGCGCTGTTTGTTTTTTTGTAGCCCATCCAAGTAATTATGTGTAAATGAGATAATTAGTGAGCGAGCAGCGCGGGTCAGGAGGGATTCGAGTTTGTGTGAAAATAAACAGATCGAACACTTAGACACACATCTGGGAGAAAAGATGAGAATAACCAGAGAAGCAGGACAGACAGAGAGGAAAGTGGTGAGAGTGTTTACAGTAAAGACAGACGACTAGAAAAAAGCGTTTAACTGAAACACACACACACACACACACACACACACACACACACATCAGACAGACCAACACACTTAAATCAGACGTCTCTTAAGTTAGAATTCTAACAAGAAAAATAGAATAACGCATGAAATGTCTTAATGAGTGTGGGTTTATTTTCTGTGCTTTGTGACGTTCAGGTGGGACATGTCACAGTGCCTAATTTATCAAAAGAAATAATACTTTCAATCATCAAGGATGCATTAAATTGATCCAAAGTGACAGTAAAGACATATAATGTTTTGTGGTCCAGGGTCACAAATGTTCTTTTGAATTTTCTATTTATCAAAGAACCCTGAAAAATGTAATTTATCATGGTTTCCACTAAAATATTGTGCAGCACAACTGTTTTCAACATTGATAATAATCAGACATGTTTCTTGAGCTGTAAAACAGTATATTAGACTGATTTCTGAAGATCATGTGACACTGAAGACTGGAGTAATGATGCTGAAAATACAGCTGCGCATCACAGATTTAATTACATTAATACTCTTTTTTACCATGTTTTTGTTGTACTGTACTGTGTAGGGTAGTGGGTCGTGTTAAAACTCAAGCCATATGATCACTGCCATATGCTTGAGTACAAGTGTGTCAGATCTCTGGCAAACTCTTTTTCCTCCCGCACGCCCTCTAATTTACTTATACTGGAGTTATTTAGGGTAAACATACACTCACAGCCACACTCACTGTGTGTAAAAGGACTGTGTGTGTGTGTGTGTGTGTGTGTGTGTGTGTGTGTGTGTGTGAGAGAGAGAGAGAGAGAGAGTTTGGTCATGCACTTTCCACAGATACACTACAAAATATTTCTGTTTATTTAGCGAATGTAGGCCATACTAAATATTTTATGAGCTGTTCTGACTATGTTAAATTAGCTTTTGAAATACTTGTTACAAAAATTTGGGACATAGGCCCTGTTTTCTAGCAATAAATATCAAATAATTAAATGGTTATGCAGTCTGAAATATCTAATAACAGCCTCTTTGTATGCATCACATTGTGACGGATTCATGGAACAATCAGAGGCATGATAATGAGATTATACTGCCACAGTTATCGCCTAAAATAATCAGTCTATATAACCATGAATAAACTATACAGTAGAAATGTAGTAATTAGTAATAAACGGTATAAAACCAAAAACATCAAACCATAAGACCCAATAATCAACAATATACATAACCAAACTACTTAACCAAGACTACATAACCAAAATAATGACATGATATAACTACAACAATCAGACAACATAGCCAAGTTATCTGACTAAATAACTGCAATAATTAGACCGTATAACATAAGTAGACTTTACACAGTAACTGCAGTATTCAGACTATATAACCATAAGTAACCACAATTATCAGACCATACGACTACAATAATCAGACTATATAACTGCAATAATCAGACTATATAACTGCAATAATCAGACTATATAACTGTAAGTAGACTGTGTATAGTTACTGCAGTAATCAGACTATATAACCACATTAATCAGACTATATATAGTAACTTTAGTAATCAGACTATATAACTGCAATAATCAGACTATATAACTGTAAGTAGACTGTGTATAGTTACTGCAGTAATCAGACTATATAACTGTAAGTAGACTATAGCCACAATAATCAGACTATATAACCTCAATAATCAGACTATATAATCATAATAAGTTGACTATATTTTGTAACAGCAGTAATCAGATTATATAACCACAATAATAAGACCATATAACAGTAAGTAGACTATGTAATCACAATAATCAGAGTTTAACCATAAGTAGACTATAATTATTGCAGTAATCAGACTGTTACAATCACTATGTTCAGACTACACAACCAAAGTAATCAGACTATATAACCATAAGTAGACTATATATAGTTACTCCAGTAATCAAGACTATATAACCACAATAATTACACTATATATAGCAACTGCAGTAATCAGACTACATAACCACAATAATCAGAATACAACAGCTATGATCAGACTACATAAACATATTTGTATTTATTTTTTTCTATTATTTTTACCATTTTGCAGTCACCGTTCCAAAACCGGGTCCTACACCTTCCTCCTCCTCATCCTCTTCTTCTAACCCTAAACCGCCCCGGCGCACCATGCCGTCTCCTTACCGCCTGCCGACTCCTCTTCCTCAACTCCCTGTGCGGAAGGGCATTAGGGGACGGCGGCCGAAAAGTGAGACCATCGCGCTACTGAAAGCCCTGGCCGCTTCCACTGCATCACAGGACACAGAGGATCAAGGAGAAGTCACGCCCCAAACCACGCCCATTTTCCAGCATCCCCTGCGTCAATACAAGAAGAGGGGACCTAAACCGGGCAGCAAGGTAGCATTTAAGGACATTTGTGTGGATTTGTGTTTATGAAAGACTGTCACATTAGGTTGAAGGGTGTGAAATACTTAAGCAGATTGTGTTTTTGTTTCTCAGAGGAAGCCCAGACTCCTCCAAAGCGCCATGTCTATAGCAGCCAGCTCAGACTCCAGGGTGCCTATGACTCAGATGCCCAGCGATGGATTCTCTCCTCTGGGATCCCCCTCATCTGTGGTGTCTACTGGTGATAAAATAAGCTTGATTACAAATATAACTGCTAGTGTGCCACAAAAGAGAGGAAAATCTGACTTCTTGATCTACATAACCAAAAATGTTTTAGTGTATAACCACAATAATCTGACTACGTAGCCACCGATTATCAGATTATTTTACCAGAGGTATCTAACACAATAATCTGTTTATGTAACCATAATAAGACTGTAAAGGTTAAGTAATCAAAAAACACAATTATCAGACCATAGGACCTAATAATCAAACTACATAACCACAATGAGACAATATATCTAAAATAAACAGACTACATAACCACAATAATCACACAACATAGCCACGATGATCAGATTATATTATCTGACTAAATAATCAGACAATATTTGATTCAGACCATGACAATAATAATCAGACTGTATAACCACATTTATCATACAATTATAAGTTGGCTATATACAGCAAATGCAGTAATCAGACTTTGTAACCACAATTATCAGACTATGACCATAATAATCAGACTATATAACCACTATGAACAGAATACATAAGCACGTTGATCTGACATTATAACTACAGTAATCAGACTAATATAACCACAATTATTAAGTTGTTTAACCTTAAAAAAGTAGACTATGTACAGTAACTGCAGTAATCATATTACGTAACCGCAATTATCAGAACATATAATCAGACTATATAACCACAATTATCAGACTGCATAACCATAATAATCAGACATTATAACTACAGTAATCTGACAATATATAACCACAATTATCAGACTGCATAACCATAATAAGTAGACTATATACAGTAACTGCAGTAATCTGACTATGTAACCACAGATATCAGACTATATGACCTTAATAATCAGACTATATAGTCACTATGATAAGACTACATAACCACAATAATCAGACATTATAACTACAGTAATCTGACAATATATAACCACAATTATCAGACTGCATAACCATAATAAGTAGACTATATACAGTAACTGCAGTAATCTGACTATGTAAGCACAGATATCAGACTATATGACCTTAATAATCAGACTATATAGTCACAATGATAAGACTACATAACCACAATAATCAGACATTATAACTACAGTAATCTGACAATATATAACCACAGTTATCAGACTCCATAACCATAATAAATAGACTATATACAGTAACTGCAGTAATCTGACTATGTAACCACAGATATCAGACCATATAACCTTAATAATCAGACATTATAACTACAGTAATCTGACAATATATAACCACAATTATCAGACTGCATAACCATAAGTAGACTATATATATATAGTAACTGCAGTAATCAGTCTATATAACCACAGTTATCAGACCATATGACCTTAATAATCAGACATTATAACTACAGTAATCTGACAATATATAACCACAGTTATCAGACTGCATAACCATAATAAGTAGACTATATACAGTAACTGCAGTAATCTGACTATGTAACCACAGATATCAGAC
>QVTF01015590.1:0-10493 GCA_003573665.1 Oxygymnocypris stewartii
TCTTTCTCTCTCTCTCTTTCTTTCTTTCTTTCTCTCTCTCTTTCTTTCTTTCTGTCTTCTTTCTTTCTTTCTTCTCTCTCTTTCTTTCTTTCTTTACACCCCCCCCCCCACTCCTGATTTTTGCTTCAAATGAACTGATATCATCATTTATTGTTTAATATGTTTTATACAACTAAATGTACTGTTGCTGCAGCTGGAATGTGAAAGGCTATTATGCTTAAGGGCACAATTGTACTGCACTTTATGCAGTGTGGTAGTAAAAATATAACAATGTTTTTAAGTGCTTTCATGTCAAAAACATTCAGAAACATACATACTCTACATTCTGTTCAAAAGATTTTTGTTGTTGTTGAGAGAAGTCTGCTCTCCAAAACTGCTTTGATCAAAAATACAGAGCAAAACAGTAATATTGTGTAATATTATTACAATTTAAAATATTTGTTTTCTGTGTGAATATGTTGTAAAATGTAATGTATTACTGTGATGTAATGCTGAATTTTCAGCATCAGTCTTCAGCGTCACATAATCCTTCAGCAAAAAATGGTATCGTTGTTGCATCCCTAAATTGACCCCAGTGGTTTGAAGAGTGTCTCTGTGCATCAGTATGGTTCTGATGTGTGTTTCTGTGTGTCTGTAGAGAGCTGTGATTCTCCGCTGGTTTCCGCTCTGCCTCAGTCGGCCTTCACGAGTTCATCAGAGCTGTCCAACAGTCACGGACCGGGCTTCGCCAAACTCAACCGCAGAGACGGTAATTCAACACCTTCAGTCAATATTCACTGCTCGGCTTCATCATTTGCACCTTCGTGTCACATTTTATGATCAAACTAGATTTTGTTCAACTCATATCATAGTGAGAGGCAGTTGTTGATGGCTGCCGGGATAATTTTTGGAAAAAGTTCAAATTTATCTGTATATTATCTGGAAATCTTCCAGTCTTCCAGTCATTCAATTATCATGTCTGAGGAAAAAACGATTTATTTTGCAAAGGCTTACCAGGTTAGTGGCATCAAAAGCTAACCTGGTAACATAACAAAAGTTTTGTTTGAGGCATTCAGTAGCATTTGATGTAGATATTCATGAGCAGAACTGTATATTCTGCTTTTTTGTGAGTTATGTCTGTGAAATATTTACATTTATATGGGCAGGAATTCAGATCACAAACAGGACAGTTACTGGTTCTTATCTATGTGGAAAGTTCTTCACCAGAATAAACTAAAAAGTCAAGTTTGCATGATTTATTCTGTTATTTTACTGTTTATTACTGTTACGCTGTTTTGAAATGGTTTCGACTGTATTGTTTAAAGCACTATAGAAATAATCTAAACTGAACTAATTCTGAAACTAATATTAACTAAAACAATTTTAAACATTAACTGAAATAATATATAAAATATACAATAATAATATAAACACATTTTCTTTCACGTAGTTACGTTTCCCCCTTTTTTATTTTTAACTTAATCTATTAAATTACAAAAACATAACAAAATTGCTAAACCTTATGACAAAAACAAAAATAACGAAAAGTAAAGCACACTGTTTTAACCAGTTTAATTTGACATCACTAGATGCTATTTTAGATCACTGAGATATTATACTGATTTTGTTACTATTTTAAATTATATAATATTTTCGTTTCATGTTTTCCTTTTGATTTTAGTTTAAATGTAAGTAACTCTATAGCCATTTTTATTATTTATAATATAAAAAACACGTCTATATAGTTTTTACAAGTTTTTATTTAGATTTAGTTTTATTTTATTTTAGCACTTCATACTAAATTAAATGTGTGTATATATATATATATATATATATACAAGTGCATCTAAACAACTTTCATATATTTTAGATTCATTACATTTAACGTAAAACATTTCAAACGTTTTTATTGTTTTATTTTTTATTTTGATGATTAGAGCTCATGAAAGTCAAAAATCCAATATCTCAAAATATTAGAATACTACCTAAGATCAATCAAAAAAAGGGTTTGCAAACCAGAAAAGTTTAAGTTCTTTAAAGTATGTTCATTTATGCAATCAATTCTTGGTCTGGGCTCCTTAAGCACAAATTCCAGCATCAGTGAGGTGTGGCATGGAAGTGATCAGCCTGTGGCACTGCTTTCTAATGCAGCAGCCTGTGGCACAGCCTTCAGCTCGTCTGAATTTTTGGATCGACTGTTTTTCATCTTTCTCTTGAAAATGTCCCATAGATTTTATATGGGATTCAGGTCAGGCATGTTGGCTGGCCAATCAAGCACCATAATATCATGGTCAGCAAACCACTTGGAAGTGGTTTTGGCACTGTGGGCAGGTGCTAAAGTCCTGCTGGAAAAGGAAATCAGCATCTCCATAAAGCTTATCGTCAGATGGAAGCATAAAGCACTCCAAAATATTCTGGTTGATGGTTGCATTGACTTTGGACTTGATAAAACACAGTGGACCAACACCAGCAGACGTCACGGCACCCCACATCATCACTGCCTGTGGAAACTTCACACTAGACTTCAAGCAACATGGATTCTGTGCCTCTCCACTCTTCCTCCAGACTCTGGGACCTTGATTTCCAAATTAAATGCAACATTTTATTTTATCTGAAAAGAGTACTTTGGACCACTGAGCAACAGTCCAGTTCTTTTTCTCCTTAGCTCAGGTAAGATGCTTCTGACGATGTTTCTGTTTCAGAAGTGGCTTGGTATCCCTTTTCCTGAAGATGTCTGATCGTGGTGACTCTTGATGCACTGACTCCAGCTTTAGTTTACTCCTTGTGAAGATCTCCCAAATGTTTGAATTGGCTTTGCTTGACAGTAATCTCAAGCTTGCAGTCATCCCTGTTGCTTGTGCACCTTTTCCTATCCAATTTCTTCCTTCCAGTCAACTTTGCATTTTATATACTTTGATACAGCACTCTGTGAACAGCCACCCCTTTCAGTAATGACCCTGTGTGAGTGTGACTTACCCTCTTTGTGGAGGGTGTCAATGATTGTCTTCTGGACCATTGCCAAGTCAGCAATGTTCCCCATTATTGTGGTTTCAAAGAACAAGAGATGCGCAGAATGTATACTGTATGGATGGTCATTTATTGAGACTCAAATGTAAATATTCTAATATTTTGAGTTACTGGATCTTTTACTTTCATGAGCTGTAAGCTCTAATCATCAAAATTAAAACTAAAAACTTTTGAAATGTTTTACTAATGAATCTAAAATATATGAAAGTTAAACTTTTTTAAATAAGTTACAAGAAAATACTAACTTTTTCACGATATTCAAACTTTTTGAGATGCACCTGTGTATATATATATATATATTATATAATACATTTATGCATTTAGCAGACGCTTTTATCCAAAGCGACTTACAGTGCATTCAGGTTATACATTTGTATTGTCAGTACATGTGTTCCCTGGGAATCGAACCCACAACCTTTGCGCTGCTAACGCAATGCTCTAACCACTGAGCCACAGGAACACTATATGTTTATTTATGTTTTAGTTAACTTTAATACTCTGATTCTAATAGTCTACAGTGGCACAAAGACTACTATAAATATATGACATGTTAATAATTCATTGAACTAATTCATTGAAAATGCAACTTGCAGGGCATTCTGGCCAAGAACTGTACATTTATCCATGAAAAGCCTTGTGGGTCACAGCACCATTGATGATCGTGAGCATCTGGTATCATTTTCAGCAGCTCATCAGCTTCAGTGAGATTCAGCTGCATATCGCATTAGTTGCACTTGTGTCGTGGCATTCGGTGTATCTGTGAACTCATCCCTCTTGAGGCTGACATGTGACCACATTACAGATGAGCTTAAAGAACGGCCCGCCTCAAGTTTCAAGAGCTAACAGATAGGCTTAAAGAATTGTTTCAGCCTATTACTGCCGCTGCAGCGGAGAGTTTAAGTGCAAACATGTTTCCTCCAGGAACGACAACATTAATGACTGGAGTAGGAGGAAGTGTAATTGTTGTTCCTTGTGGAAAATAGCCTTCAAAGGTATGATGCACACGCACACACGTCTGTGAACAAACAAACAAGCACACACAGTGTAGGAGGCTCTGAGAGCAGTGCTTCAAAGACTGCAGTGCCCGGTCTGATGTTTATGTTTGAAGGCTGCAGAGTAAAAAAGCGGAGGCTGCTGTCGCCTCATCCGCTCACCTGCCCGCTGGAGACTGACATCAAACTATGAATAAAACCAACACAACACTCTGGACTCTGTGAGAGAGAGACGGGCTTCTGTTTTGTAAAGTCTTGAATCTTAAAGGGATAGTTCATCCACAAATTAAAACCTGCTGTTGATTTATTCGCTTTCAGAACATCCAAGATGTACATGACGTGATTCTTTATTAGAACAGTAATGAAGATTTTTAGTTGAAATCGTGGTCCTTGTCGATTCGTAGAATGTTAGTCAATGGCTACCGGCACTTTTGAGAGTCAAAAAAGCATATACAGGCAACACAAAATTAACACACGTAGCTAAACAACATCTTATGAAGCTAAACAATCGGTCATACCAGTAATCCAAAGCCTCAGTTTCTTTTCGAAAATGCAGATTTTTTTTAAACAGTTCATTTCAGTGAACTTATTGAGCTAACTGTTCATTTTCATGCTATTACATAATAAGATACTGTATATAGAGTTATATTATTAAAGTACCCAATAATGATGTGAAACGTGGATGATTTACTTGTCTAAAACATATAAATTGAACTAGCATTAATCAACTTTCTTACAATTTTTTCTGCTTACATTTAAGGTGCCCATACCATGAAGTTAAATTATAGGTCAGCACACTGATCTACCAATGATTTGTAGGCAATCTCCAATATGTTTTGGCTCACTCCTAAGCTACTGATTCTCTGTATTAGCAATAGACATTGCATGCAATTTTTACAAATATAATTAGTGTTATCCACAAAGCTCAGTTTACTGTCAGTGAATGTGCCAAGATATTTAATATTATCAAAAAATCTCAACTGGGCGACTCTCTAAATAACTCACAACTGTAAAATCTTGCCTAGTACGACTGATGACTATTTCCTTAGTTTTGTTTAGATTTAATATCAGTGCACTATTATAACACCAGCCCAATTCAATTTTGAAATGTACTCCAAGTCCGAGGCATTTAGTAGCAACTAAATGAGCAGAACTCTATATTCTGTTGAATTCTGTTGGAGTCATATCTGTGAAATCACTCCATTTGCTGAAACATGACATGAAGTGAAGGCAATCATAACTGTTTCTTATTCACAAATGTTAAAAGAGAGGTCGGAATGGACTTGGCGCAGGCTGCCAAAATCAGCACCTCCCAGAAATCGCTGCTGGACTCCAGAGGACCAACAATCCCTACGCAAAGTCCTAATCACTGGTATAACAAAGATCGGACAAAAGTAAAACATCAAGAGCAAAAAGCTAACTCTTCATGCGTGGTTGTATATATGTTTCCACTTCTACTTCTAACAGTTTCTTTATTTTATCCTTCTTTAAACAGTGACTTCACTTCTTATAGAGAATTACACACACCCAGAGATTGCCAAAATGAATTTATTATTATTATTATTATTTACGATGATGAAATTGATGATGATTTACTAATTTACTTATTTTAGCAGTTAGTGTGCACAAACTAATGAATGGGAACGCATTTTTGTACAAAAATTTCTTTAGGGTTTAGGAATGAAAATCTATATGAAGAATCAGTCCCAGAATCGCTAAATCCCCTACGATTCCAATCCCTAGTTCCCCAGACATCCCATCAGCCATCACTCCACGAGCGGCCCGTCGACTTCATTGTCTAGACACTAGATATTTGTCTTCTCCTGTAAGTACTTCAGGCTAAATTAAATGCCAAGATATTTGTGGCTCTATCAGAACCAAGTGAGATTTCAGAAAATCAATAGAAATCTTAAAGCTGCACCATATAGGACTCAGACTAAAGGTCAAACTGGGTGGCACGTAAAAGTTGGAAGCATGTGGAAAATAACAAATAGTTTGAGATTCCTCCGGGCTGGTGTCTGGATCGGGTCAATACACACTTACAGCGAAGACGAGAAGAGTTTGAATCTCAAAACTCACTTACATAAAGCTGGATTTGTAAAGTGATCAGATGCACCATTTCCAACTGTTGGGCCATAAAACAGGTGGAAAACCCCACAGAAGGAGTTCCAGAAGATCACTGGCTCTTATCATATCATATAAAAAGACCATTTTCAGGCTTTCCAGTTAAATAATCTCTTGATAGTTTCTAAACATTGTAAGCCCTCGACAGCTGCTTTCGAGTCCAAACAACATTATTAGCAATAATTAATTTGTGAGACGTCCATTTGTGGTGTTTTATCCATTCGAATGCCTCCAATCACAGGCCGGATTACATGCTGTATTTCATTGCACAAACCTGCTGGGATATCGGAGCAAACTCTTTGAATCATGGGATAAATAAGCAAAGCGTTCTCATTTATACGGCAGCTTGTGCTAATTCCCCAACCGCTGCCGGCTCTCGCTGTGAAGAGCGCTGGGTTTCTCTGAAACCTTCCTCTGTGTCGATGTCATTACGGCTGCCATTAGTTGTCGCTTAAATTGTCGGCTGTTAGTCTATCAGCAGGTGTAATCGTTCCTCGCCATGTCGCAGATAAATACATAAGTATGAATACTGCACACAGGGTTTAATTACAATGCAAATGTTGATTATGTTTCTCATGATGGCCACTACCAATTTCAGATTTTATCCATCCGCAGGATATATCAGCCACACTTATTGTATAGGCCATTGTATATTGAAGCTAAAGAATACAGCTGTAACAGATTGAGTCTATTTAATTTAGCATTACATGAAACCAAAAATTTTTCATAGTATTTTCTTAATCTAATGTTTAATTAGATATCATATATTTCATTACAAATGTATATATATTTGTATATACCTTTTTGTATATAAAGTATTTTTAATATTTTTCATTTGTAAATTATATAATGAAAACAATGATTAAATATAAAATTTGTACAAAAACTAGATATTTGTAATGTATATAAAATATGTATATAATTATATGTAATTTAATATCTAATTTGTTTTAATTCATTCATTTAATTGCTTTGTATTTTGTGTGTATAGCGAGAGATAGAGATAGATTATAAATATTTTCTTAATTTAATTAATTCTTATTATTGTTTTTATAATTTGTATCTTATTGTGTTCTTTTTTCTGTTTTTATCTATTTCTATTATTTGTTTTACTTGAATGATTTTCTGCGGTTGTGTATTTCATGTTGCGCTGCATGAAAGCAGCATTTTAGTGTATGGCCAAATTATAATATATATATTTATAGTGGTGGTGGTGTAATGGTGTGGGGGATGTTTTGCTGTCCCAGCGCGCGTGCACACACACTCTCTCTCTCTGTGTGTGTCTGCTCAGTGTCTATTCAGCGCACGGCAGAGAAGAGCAGTGCTTTAATTCAGTTAGACACAGATATTATGTTGCTTGCTTCTCTAATTTTACATGCAAGTTTAGCCGAAATCACAGCACAGCTAGTGTCATTATCTTATGTGTATATGATTTCATAAGACGACGGCTCGATCTTTTGTGCAGATTAACATCTTGGAAGGAAGAGCTGGTTATGTCTTAATGGGTCGCGTTTCAGTCATTATTTTATATTCATCCTGTTGTCTGACAACAGAAACAGTAAAATATATCAATGAAAACTGATTTTCAACTCAAAGCAAAATTGTAGCAAAATATAATATGTGGGCACAGAGAGGCAAACAAATGCAATAATAATAATATAGGCTATTGTGCATTTTGCATGTTCAGAAGAAGTGAGCTACCCTGTGTGCAAAAATGTAAACAGGTTTGTGTCAGTAAACTGATCAGTGCAAAGAAAGAGAAGTAATGGGAACCTGGTATTTCAATCTTTCATGTGTCTACTAGACATGAACAAGTTCTTGTCTCCATGCTCTATGTTGACTATGGTTTCAAAAATAATACACATACATTTGCATAAAGCATCCATATTTGTTCATGCCCATGTTGATTAGAGTATTAAAAACTTAAAGTATTTGTATCTAAGGTACATTTATGTACATATGTGTGTGTATGTGCATATGCTATATATATATATATATATATATATACGTGTGTGTGTGTGTGTGTGTGTGTGTGTGTGTGTGTGTGTGTGTGTGTGTGTATGTGTGTGTTTGTTTGTTACAGAGCCGACGAGACAAGAGGCATGCGGATCCATTTGCAATGCTTTTATTCAGGGTCGTGGTCACAAAACAAGCTAGGTTCATGCAATGGCAAACAAGTACAGCAAGACAAAGAGTAATCCTAGGGCAAGCGTGGGTCTATTGTCCTTTGAAAGGATATACTAAATTGATTGACGAAATGTGAGGTTCTGGAAGAAAATTCAAATTTTTCAACTTCATGGTTTGATGTAGGTCACTAATCGCGTTCCAGTCATTATTTAGTCTGTTTCTTACAGACTGAATGTCGCTGATGGGTTTTGGTGTTGCTGCAGGTGTTATATTATGATGAAACAGTGATTTAAATGAGTCTCAGAGTGCCGCTCGTCTGCCCTCATCAACGACCCCTGATTAGCCCTAATCACTTTGTTCGTTTGGAGGAACCGTTTTGTCCTCTCCGGTCAGAAAAAGTGCAGTGAACGTCCGACTTTTGCTTTATTCATCGTGACAGCAGAGCAGAGATGGAGCTTATACAGAATGAGACTATTACTCTTTAATGAGGGCCGTATAAGAGGTCGTTAGGATGGGTGATTCAGTTTTAATGGAAACGGGGAAAAAAACATAAGAATTTGCTTGCATGTAATTGACAACAGTGACGATAAAACGCTTGTGGTGTTTGACCAATTGGATATAATCTCGAATGTTGTATGTTTATTTGTTGGCCATCAAACATTTGTGACAAAACTAAAATTATTTTTTTATTTTGAGAATATGATTCTGTGTGTGTGTGTGTGTGTTTGTGGGTCAAAGATGTTAAGATGAATACATCAAAATAAATTTACAAAATGATTTTATGTCCACTGAAAGCACATTACATGTAAGTAAAGTTAAGGTTTCAATTTCAAAATTTGGTTAAAACAATGTTACATTGGCATTCAGTGTAACACGATATTTATGTAAAAGTTCAAACAATTCTGACCTGTACATATTAAAATATATAAAAGAATAGGGGAGCATATTAAATGTTATTGTGTTTAAAATGAGTAAAACATTCTCATTGACAAATGGGCGAAACCTAGAATCGTTATTTTTAAATTGTAATAGAAATTAAAAATTACAACTAATTCATATTTGGGGTGAAAGTAATTAGTCTTTTAATATGTCATAAATTGATTTTGTTTTAATATGCCTGACAAGATTGTTACGCTGAATGACATTTTAGTGGGTGCTTTCTGTGAATCAGGGAACATTTATATTTATTTATTTTTTACACAGAAAAAAAAAACTAAATTGCAATTAAATTAAACAGAAAAATGTAAAAAAAAAATTGGGGGGGAAATAACAACAATTTAAAGCAGTATTTCACCTGTTGTTTTTATGCTTAAACACTTTTTCGTCTTTGACCCATGTATGAATGTCTGTATATATGTACAACACAACACGGTGTGTGTCAGCAGGTTCGCTTACGGACACCGGCATAAAAAAAATATAAATTTTATATTTTAAAATGTTGTATACATATTAGTTTTTTTAAAATATATTATATAGCAAAAAAACTAAAAATTAGATCGTTCCCTTTGCCAAGTGCATTTCAAACGAAAAAAGAATTGCACAAACGTGCAGTGTTCACTCCAAAGTGTGTATAACAATTTATATTATTTTTATATTTATATATTAAAATATTATTTATGTATTTATAGTATAAGGATTTTTATAGTTTGTTTTAAGTCTGTCTGTCTATCTATCTATTGTAAATAAAATATATAGTATGTAGTAATTTTACTAATATGAAGTAATTTATGTAATTTAATATTTAATTGAATACATAACTTATTTGTAATTATGTGTATACTAGATAGATGGATAGATAGATAGATAGATAGATTGTATAGTTTTTATTTATTTTTTCTTAAATTAAAGTTTATCTCCTGTTGGAAAGTATAGTGTTTTTTTTTTATTAAGCTAGAGATTAGATCTTTTTCTCATACTAAAGATTATCTCCTGTAGGAATGTATCGTTTTTTTATAAACATATTCCGATCTTACATTTTCTTCCTGGAAATACACCTGCAGCTCATTTTCACCAGACTGAAATGCAATGAGAGTGTCATCTCCAGTATAACTTAAACACAGGGACCTTCTCCTTGTATGTTTCTGAGATGGGACGGCATTTATTATTATTTTTTTTTCCCTATGCTCGGATCCAGCAGCTCAGGGCTTTAGAAAGCTTTTAAAGAAACACTCTGCAATCGATCATACACTGCTGTCCCTGCTCCATGATATTAGGACCGGAGCTGCTTTCTGGACGCTGGTTTGA
>QVTF01015591.1:5000-10550 GCA_003573665.1 Oxygymnocypris stewartii
CCGTGCATGTAGAACCTTGAAAGTATATGATGGACTCCTTCAGAGATGAAACATGACTTAAACACTCCAGAAACATACTTTAGATAAATCTATACTGTGAAAAATATTCACTACAGCAAAAAGTGGGCCAATGTCTAGAGTATTGTGGTGCGTGTTGGATCTCGTGAAGAACTCATGAGAAGAGTTAATGTAAGTTATCCAGCGCTGCTGGCCAAAATCATCACAACCAAGCAGATAAAAGAGGTTTAAAGTCAGGTTTTTCTATCTTTTGTCAGTCATTTAGCCATTATATGTGTCCCTGGAGCACAAACCAGTCATAAGCAGGACATTCGTAGCTATAGCCAACAATACTCAATATTATGCATTTTTATTTCATGCCAAAAATCATCAGGATATTAAGATCATGTAAATATCCTACCGTAAATATATCAAAACGTAATTATTGATTAGTAATATGCATTGCTAAGAACAACTTTAAAGGTGATTTTCTCAATATTTAGATTTTTTTTACATCCCCAGATTCCAGATTTTCATAACAAACCATACATCAATGGAAATATTATTTATTCATCTTTCAGATGATGCATACATCTCAATATCACAAAAATGACCCGTATGACTGGTTTTGTGCTCCAGGGACACACTTGTAATTAGCACCTACAGCCGCCGTTAAACGCTTCATGCTGTAAAACGAGGATGCTGTCATAAACAGATTTTCTTGACCAATTATCTAAGTTAAATCAGCATTTGTTGATTAAAGCAGGTTTTGTCCTCAGTGCACTTGAGCAGAGTTTCTGGCAGCATCTTCATGATCTGTGGAGAATATCACTGGCTTATTACAATTAATGGCTAAATTAATGTTTCCTGACTCACTACAGTAAAATATTAAAACCATAATGTGCTTAATTTGTAGTCGTATGTGTTGCATAATATCAATAATAATCGTGAGAGTCATGCATTATTTATTAATATGGCAATTCTATGGTCAATTTCTAATTTTTTTGAGTTTGCTACACTAAGAACACTGTAGACATAATTAACCGAATGGAGTAATATTAATAACACGTTTTTTATTGATTGCTTAAACACATTTCTTGAAATTATTATTCATTTGTTGCTGAAATAACCAACTTTGCTTTCATGACATGACACAAATGCTGATGAGATCAATTCAGAGTAATACTATTAAAAATGGTAATACCGTTTTGGTGCACTTCTCAAATCATGCTTACTGTAATATTTGCGTATTTCTCAAAACAATGCACATAATCAGCACCACAATTAGTTCTGAAAAGTAAGTATTTATGCCAATGAACATATCAAAGACATATCATGCCATCGATATGTCACATGCTGTAAATTATGGCGATAGTTACTGTACTGAAATGCAGACGGCTTCTTATATACACTGTAAAAAAAAAAAAAAAACTAGTTTTTACAAAATAATATTGGCTTGCCAGAATTATTTTGGGGGGAAAATAAAGAAAACCTGTACCAGAAAACAAAACGGTATAATACTGTAATTTACAAACAAGGAAATTTGAATGTAAAGCAGTAAATTCATCAATGCACGCTGCTATTAAAATCAGTTTTGTACCTTTAACATACTGACAGAAGTATATACTAATATATAGAAGTCATGCAAACACTAAACACCATCATGATTCATTAAACATCAGAAGATGTACACAACTAAAACAAAAACATGCACTCTAAAAAACACTGGGTTAAAAACAACCCAATTTGGGCTGGGAACACATTTGGGGTTAATTTTACCAGCAAATTGGGTTATTTATTTAACCCATCATAAAGGGTTGATTTAACTCAGCTTATGGGTTGATTCATTTGTATTATACTACTAGCTTTTTTTTTACTTTATGCATGAAATAATGTTTAAAGATTCATTTAAATCCTTTAAACTTTTGTAAAATACTCCACAACCACTGGTTTACGTGATAAGTTCCTTTACTTCTCATTTACAGCATTGCTTATCTCGTGTTTATGTAAGCTATATACACATTGCCCATTTAATCTCTTTAACAAACATTAGATGTGGACAAAATGTGCTGCGATTGCCTTCATAACCTGAACAAAATCAAACAGTAAACAGCTCTGAAGACATATTTTAACATCCAACATATTTGTATTCTGTGTCTTTATAAATATAATCGTTTATTTTATGCAAAGCAGCAGACTCTTCATCACGCAATAAGACTGACGCAACGTTTGTTTAGTGATTCACTCCACACGCCTATATGTTGCTCTGCATAAAATTGAACAATATACAGGACAGAAACGATTTTATCAATAAATAAAATGTACACAAACCTGTACATACTGAAGAAATGCTTCAATTCGGCTGCACTCTCCAGAAGACGACGCAAAATCCCTGCGATAAATAACCCGGCTGGGTTACTCTGAGCCAGGATCTGAGTAATACAAAAAAACTACCCAAACATTGGGTTGTTACATTTGACCCAGAGGCTGGGTAACACAAAAACTACCCAAACATTGTGTTGTTACATTTGACCCAGCTGGGTAACATTAAAAACTACCCAAACATTGGTTGTTATATTTGACCCAGCGGCTGGGTAACACAAAAACTACCCAAACATTGTGTTGTTACATTTGACCCAGCGGCTGGGTAACACAAAAACTACCCAAACATTGTGTTGTTACATTTGACCCAGAGGCTGGGTAACACAAAAACTACCGAATCATTGGGTTGTTACATTTGACCCAGCGGCTGGGTAACACAAAAACTACCCAAACATTGGGTTGTTACATTTGACCCAGGGCTGGGTAACACAAAAACAACCCAATCATTGGGTTGTTACATTTGACCCAGAGGCTGGGTAACACAAAAACTACCCAAACATTGTGTTGTTACATTTGACCCAGGCTGGGTAACACAAAAACTACCCAAACATTGTGTTGTTACATTTGACCCAGAGGCTGGGTAACACAAAAACTACCCAAACATTGGGTTGTTACATTTGACCCAGCGGCTGGGTAACACAAAAACTACCCAAACATTGGGTTGTTACATTTGACCCAGGGCTGGGTAACACAAAAACTACCCAAACATTGGGTTGTTACATTTGACCCAGCGGCTGGGTAACACAAAAACTACCCAAACATTGTGTTGTTACATTTGACCCAGCGGCTGGGTAACAAAAAACTACCCAAACATTGGGTTGTTACATTTGACCCAGGCTGGGTAACACAAAAACTACCCAAACATTGGTGTTGTTACATTTGACCCAGGGCTGGGTAACACAAAAACTACCCAAACATGTGTTGTTACATTTGACCCAGCGCTGGGTAACAAAAAAACTACCCAAACATTGGGTTGTTACATTTGACCCAGGGCTGGGTAACACAAAAACTACCCAAACATTGTGTTGTTACATTTGACCCAGGGCTGGGTAACACAAAAACTACCCAAACATTGGGTTGTTACATTTGACCCAGGGCTGGTAACACAAAAACTACCCAAACATTGTGTTGTTACATTTGACCCAGCGGCTGGGTAACACTAAAAACTACCCAAACATTGGGTTGTTACATTTGACCCAGGGCTGGGTAACACAAAAACTACCCAAACATTGTGTTGTTACATTTGACCCAGGCTGGGTAACACTAAAAAACTACCCAAACATTGGGTTGTTACATTTGACCCAGGCTGGGTAACACTAAAAAACTACCCAAACATTGTTGTTACATTTGACCCCAGCTGGGTAACACTAAAAAACTACCCAAACATTGTTGTTACATTTGACCCAGCGGCTGGTAACACAAAAACTACCCAAACATTGGGTTGTTAATTTGACCCAGGGCTGGGTAACACTAAAAAACTACCCAAACATTGGGTTGTTACATTTGACCCAGGGCTGGGTAACACAAAAACTACCCAAACATTGTTTGTTACATTTGACCCAGCGGCTGGGTAACACTAAAAACTACCAAACATTGGTTGTTACATTTGACCCAGGCTGGGTAACACAAAAACTACCCAAACATTGGGTTGTTACATTTGACCCAGGCTGGGTAACACAAAAACTACCCAAACATTGGGTTGTTACATTTGACCCAGCGGCTGGGTAACACAAAAACTACCCAAACATTGGGTTGTTAAATTTGACCCAGGCTGGGTAACACAAAAACTACCCAAACATTGGTTGTTACATTTGACCCAGCGGCTGGGTAACACAAAAACTACCCAAACATTGGTTGTTACATTTGACCCAGGCTGGGTAACTAAAAAACTACCAAACATTGTGTTGTTACATTTGACCCATGGCTGGGTAACACAAAAACTACCCAAACATTGGGTTGTTACATTTGACCCAGCGGCTGGGTAAAAAAAAAACTACCCAAACATTGGGTTGTTACATTTGACCCAGCGGCTGGGTAACACAAAAACTACCCAAACATTGGGTTGTTACATTTGACCCAGGCTGGGTAACACAAAAACTACCCAAACATTGGGTTTGTTACATTTGACCCAGCGGCTGGGTAACAAAAACTACCCAAACATTGTGTTGTTACATTTGACCCCGGCTGGGTAACACTAAAAACTACCCAAACATTGTGTTGTTACATTTGACCCAGGCTGGGTAACACAAAAACTACCCAAACATTGGTTGTTACATTTGACCCAGCGGCTGGGTAACTAAAAACTACCCAAACATTGGTTGTTACATTTGACCCAGCGGCTGGGTAACACAAAAACTACCCAAACATTGTTGTTACATTTGACCCAGGGCTGGGTAACACAAAAACTACCCAAACATTGGTTGTTACATTTGACCCAGGGCTGGGTAACACTAAAAACTACCCAAACATTGTGTGTTACATTTGACCCAGCGGCTGGGTAACACTAAAACTACCCAAACATTGTGTTGTTACATTTGACCCAGCGGCTGGGTAACAAAAACTACCCAAACATTGTGTTACATTTGACCCAGCGGCTGGGTAACACAAAAACTACCCAAACATTGTTGTTACATTTGACCCAGGCTGGGTAACACAAAACTACCCAAACATTGGGTTGTTACATTTGACCCAGCAGCTGGGTAACACAAAACTACCAAACATTGGGTTGTTACATTTGACCCAGCGGCTGGGTAACACAAAATCTACCCAAACATTGGGTTGTTACATTTGACCCAGCGCTGGGTAACACAAAACCCAAACATTGGGTTGTTACATTTGACCCAGCGGCTGGGTAACACAAAACTACCCAAACATTGGGTTGTTACTTTGACCCCGGCTGGGTAACACAAAACTACCCAAACATTGGGTTGTTACATTTGACCCAGCGGCTGGGTAACACAAAACTACCCAAACATTGGGTTGTTACATTTGACCCAGCGGCTGGGTAACACAAAATCTACCCAAACATTGGGTTGTTACATTTGACCCAGCGGCTGGTAACACAAAATCTACCCAAACATTGGGTTGTTACATTGACCCAGCGGCTGGGTAACACAAAATCTACCCAAACATTGGGTTGTTACATTTGACCCAGCGGGCTTGGGTAACACA
>QVTF01015592.1:0-17500 GCA_003573665.1 Oxygymnocypris stewartii
AATTTACCATTTGATAAACAATATATTAAAAAATGAGTGTTTTACACATGTTTATCTAATTTTATGTCTAGGCGCTTCCAAAAAAAAATACACTTGGGAGACTCCAAATGACCCTTTGTAACCAACGACACATACAATGTTGTAATTCTTGAATGCTTTAATGTACAGTCATAATTTTGGGTTCTAATGAAAGGTTACACTTAGAGCTATAAATGTATCATCCAGTTTCACTGTCAATAATTGCTGACACATAGTAACTGAAGCATAAACACATTATAGTGTCATTTATACATAGAATCCAAAATGTGTACACTTGTAAATAACATATCCATTTATAATCCAATTACATTTTCGCCCTATATACACATTTGTGTCCTCATAAACCACATAAACATGCACACTTTAGACCAAGCTAACTTGAGCCGGCCCCCTAATGCGTCAAATCCTTCTGTTCAGAAGCTCATTGGCTATCAGATACGACAGTCATTTGCAGACTCTAATGCAATTGGATCGATATACTGTCCATCAAAATAGGGCGACCCTATCTCCAATGCTGGACGCTCTTTGGCTACCGCTGACCGTAGACCCCTCTAAGATGCACCTATTGGCTCAAATAATGTGTCCATCAAAAGGGCAGCGGCCATGCATCATTGCATAAATGCATCATTCATTCATTCATTGACATCAGAAACTGCTTGTTTACATGTGAACAAACGCTACATTATAGAAAACACAGAAATGATACTAGTACATTCCGTGGATGTTTATCAACAAATGCATATGTTATGGACTAAATATTGCACTGAATTGGATAGCCTGACCCCTGTACAGTGTAACAACACAATTTTTGTTGAGATTTGATGGATCAGTGGACTATCAGGAGGCTTCATAGGTGAGTTCCTTCAGTTTTGTTGTTGTTTATTTAGTTGTTGGTGGTCTGACAAAGACACTGATTGTACCTGCTGTGTTGATTGTATCTTAAAATCACAAGAATCTCAGCTTTCCACGGATATATGACATGTTCAGCTTTGTGTTTTTTTAGTTTTTGTGTCTGACGACTACCCCGTCACCACTGGGGATCCCGCCGGCGGACGCTGGATTCGTAACAGATGAAGTCAGATATTATTGCACTTTTCACAGTACACGAAGCAGACATATTTTAACATTGAGCCGTTTTAGCTGAGCGATGTTGATAAAATGATCCACTGTTTGAGATTTAGCTGTTTTGTGTGATGTATATTTATATGTAGCCTATATTCTTTATTTTAGGATCGTGGATAAGCACAAACTTAGGATATGATGATAATTCACTGTAGTTCAGTAAGACATAGGACAAACCCGCCAATGTTTTTATTTTAACTGCGGTGACAATATTATCAAATAGCCCATCAGCGTGAACTGGTTTTATGTGTGGATAATGGAATAAAAACCTTGTTGAAACAATATATATATATTGCATATAGGCCTATTTTAAATGTTTCTGTTTACTAAAACAGCTGTTATTAAATTTGACCTACAGAAAATATTATAATTTTTAATGTGCTTAAGCAATGAATGTTCATCTATTTTCTCTGCAACTTTTTCATTTATACTTTTATATATAGGCTATATGCACAAATTTAATTACTGGTTTTGTGGCTCAATCCTTTAAAAAGAACCAGGAATCACTGTACTATATTAGGCCTACTGATTTTAGATTTGTAGTAGTTATTATAGTCTTTAATAATAAAAACAATATGAATCACTGAGAAGGTCTCTTTTACTCATTAAAAGTGCTCACATACCTATTGCACAGATTTACAGCTCCGAGTGATTTAATATTCGATAGTTATGCAGGTGTATATGGCTACAATGAACGAGTGTTAATAACTGAGTCTAAATTCATCCCGCACACAGATTAAAACACACGCACAATGAGGGTGTGGATACAGAAATCATTGGATTTTTAATATCTGATGTCACACTATTTACTATAAGATAGGAACCTTTAATAACCGGAAGAGAATCAATATAGGCTCAAACATTTTATTAAGATATAAATAAGGAAACATTGAGCTTGCCATGAAAACATTTTATTAGCACTTTATAACCTACACGTTTGCGACACAGTGAGCAACGTAGGCTATAACTAATTTCTTTAAACAACAACAAAAAAACGGTTGTGCTTTAAAACGTAAAATCAGCCGCTTATGTTCATGTTTGTCCATTTCTAAAACACAGTAAATTATCATTTGCGCATTAAAATCCCAACTTAGTGTTGATCCGCGGCCTGCTGATCCTCAAGGAAATGAAGCGCTGTTCAACCTGAAGAACCCAGAGGTGCCGTCATCAAGAGTTTATTTGTAAACAATGACTTCATCTGATAAAATTACCATGGTTACTAAACAGATAATAATTAAGATAGGCCTATGATTCTAGAGTTAGCACATAATATTTCTGTAATATGGCCAAATCAATTACAAAATCGTACACCAAGGAATGCGCATCCTCGCCAATCAGCCAATCACCAATCAGATTTGCGGTGTTCTAAACCAATGGAATTGGGGGTGAAACACGTGTCGCCCCGCCCCAATCGTCCAGGCTGCACTCTGGAATCTCAAAGGGACAGTTCACCCAAAAATGTGATGTTGATTTTATTAAAATGTGGTCTTCAAATGTTGTGATTCATATAATGCACGTCAATGGCTGCCGTCACTTTGAGAGTCAAAAAGCATATGAAGAAACATAATTAATACCCGTGGCTCCTGATGATTTATCGAAGTCTTTTGATGTAACCAGCTGGTCTTCTGGAACAAGCTGATCAAATTATTAGAGACTAAATATAGGGCCATACAATGAGAACATTTGGTTTGGGACTTACTTTGAAACAATTTTGAGTCAAAAATTGCTAGTATATTTCACAAAGAATTAATAATTTTTCGAAGTAGAAAGATTTAAATAGTATTTTCTTGTAAGTCATACTCTAATAATCTTTGTATTATTTATAACTGCACATAATTACAAGCAAGTGGAAGCAGTTTTTGAGTCTTTTACATTTATGCATTTAGCAGATGCTTTTATCCAAAGCGACTTACAGTGCATTCAGGCGACATTTTTTTTATCAGTATGTGTGTTCCCTGGGAATCGAACCCACAACTTTTTGCACTGCTAACATAATGTTCTACCACTGAGCCACAGGGACACTTCCCTCGTCTCCCATTGGCCAGATAAATCGATGGCCCCGCCCCAAACTTACACCATTGGTTGAGTCAGTGTTGTTCTGTCTCTTCCAGTTGAGCAGCTCAAACTAAAATATTGCAGTTGGTCCTGTAACATTATGTGATGTAACACTGCCAGTAATGTCTTAGTTGATAAGCAAGTGATAAAAACAAGCTTTACTAATAAGTCAAACACGAATGACAGAACAGAACAAGTACATTTATGGAGAAATATGCTCGTGGGCAAACACATCCACTGCCAACTTTTCAAGGACCCTCATATTTGTGTGTTTTTAACTTGATGCCATGTATCAAAGTACAAGTTATAAAAGCAGAGCTTTTCATGTCCTGTTGGGACTAGTTTGTTAAATGATCCGCTTCATCGAGGGGATATTTTGAAGCTTCTGATCACAGGACGGTGTGAAGAGCTCAGCTGCTTTACGTGTTGAGTGAAGTGCGTCATGCAGCGGGAGACTCATCCGTTGTCCTCTGTCTGTTTCGTCCCTCCCCGGAGCAGGAGCAGGAGAGCCTCCATCAGGTCGAGCAGCGCTGCATTCATCTGGAGGCGCAGGTGGTGGGACTGGAGGAGCGTCTGGAAGCAGGAGGAGGGGTGCCGCCGCTCAGCTGGCCTCCCAGCGTCACCGGCTCGAGGCCGAGTGCTGCAGTCTGCGCCGAGATCTAGAGGAGCTGGAGAACCGCTGACTTCTGTGGAGAAGGACAAGCAGGTAGGACTGAGCTGGCTGCACTGCTCTTATGAGCTTTTTCCATGCTGTAAATCATGCAGCAATAGTCTGGAGAATATCAAATGAAACTGTATGGAATATTTCAGGATTTAGGGGCAGAGGAGAGGACCTACAGTTCTTATGGGGAAACAATCTAGATTTTGACTGTATTTTTATTGAATTCAGATAATAAGGGATCATATGCAGGATCACTGGTAAATACTGAATGCATTGTAAACATTCTGGTAAAACTAAAATGATTGAAAAATTCAAGTTATTTGTTGTCTCGCGTAAAAAAGGGACTTTCTAGATATTACTTTTTCTCATAATGCAACTTTATTTTTCATAATTGCAGCCTTATTATTTAAAATATTATTTTAAACTTTGTGACTTTGTTTCATATAGGGACGTAATTTTGTTTATAATTGTGACATTTTTCTCATAATAACTCATTTATTTTTCATAACTTTATTTCCCATAATTGTGACTTATTTCTTATGTTGGCATTGTATTGGCACTATTTGTCATAATCACAACGTTTTCTCGTAATTGCTTTATTATCATGAATTGCACTACATTTGTAGTATTTGCACCTTTGCTTCTAATAATTGTGACTGTTTATAATGATTGTGACTTTATTTCCCATAGTTGCAATTTTATTTTTCATAATTGCGACTTTATTTCTAGTTCTTGTAACTTTATTTCTTATTATTGTGACTTTAGTTCTTATAAATGCAACTCTGTTTCTCTATTTCAAGTTATTTTTCATAATTGCAACTTTATTTCCAGTAATTGGACACTTTATGTTGCCACTTAACTTTTCTGTAATTGCAACTCTTTCTTACTATTGAAACATTGTCTCTAAATCATGTTTTTTAATTATCATAGTTGAAACTTTGTTTATCGGAATTGTAAATATTTGTTACTATATTTCTTGCAATTACAAATGTATTTCTGATGTTGAGACTTATTTATTTTTTAGCTTTACTTCTCTTAATTCCGACTTTTCTTTCACTTCATCTAACACTATACTTATGAAAGTTGACTTGAAAATGATATTTGGTGATAGTTGTTCTGGCAGTTGTTGTCAGGATCTGTGGCAATCGTTTGGGTGACATACTATCATGATAAATGTGTAAAATCCTGCCGCTAACATTGACATACACAAGAACAGGCCTGTACGGCTTGTTTGCTCTTTTACAATTCAAGCGGAAATGGTTTGGAGTCCATTTGTTGCCATAGAAAAACTGTGTGTGACTTCGTGTGACTCAACTCAAGTCTTAACAGCATTACATTTAGCTTTCATTTCTAAATTTAAAACAAACTGTAAAAAATATATTCAAACAAATAGTCAGTTCCATAGGCATTGTGTCCTGTTGTGCAATAATTGTTACCTTAACTGCACTTCGTAAAGCTGTTCTGACTTCTAATTCGAGCTAGGTGTGCTGCCTTTCAATTACAGCATAGTCCATAATTATTCCAATTATAATTTTGACTCATCTCATAACAATTTACAGTAAGTGCAGGTGTGTGGGGGTTTATTTGTCTGCTCATAGTTCTAGTTTGTCTGTTTGAGTTCAGAGGAAGAATGACAGCTGTGGTATCAGGATTGAAAGTATTTGAGGAACCTCCCTACCCTTCACACAGACACGCACATGCACACACGCACACCGCGACACACACCCACTACACCCACTCCACCACACTCACACGCGTTCCTGCTCGCGACACCCTCTACCACACGCAGCACACACGCGCACACACGGCCCGCACTACCACCTCGCATCACACAGCCCACTACCCAGACGCACACCTCACACACACTACACACCACACACAACACACACACATCCACGCACCATTGCACCTACATGCAACACCGCGCACTACACACACACACACCACTCACACGCACATGCCCACACGCGCACCCAAAACACACCACACCGCACACACCGCGGCACACTCCGCACACCTCCTCACCACACGCGCACCAACCGCACGCACACACACCTTCTTCACACACACACTCTACACACACGCACACGCACACACACACACACACCACACACCACACACACCCCACCCGCATGTGGTTTTATGGTTTACGGGGACTCTCCATAGGCGTAATGGTTTTTATACTGTACAAGCTGTATGTGCTATTGCCCTACACCTACCCTACACCTAAACTTAGCCCTCACAGGAGACGGTGCATTTCTATTTTCCCTCAAAAAACTCACTCTGTATGATTTATAGCATTTTAAATTATGGGGACACTGAAAATGTCCTCATAAATCACCTTCTCCTTGTAATACCTATGTTATACCTATGTCATTATACAAATTTGTGTCCTCATAAACCACATAAACATGCCCACACACACCACACACACCACACACACTCACTCACTTACTCACTCATTCACTCATTCACACTCACACACACACACACACACTCACTCACTCACTCACTCACTCACTCACTCACTCACTCACTCCTCACTCACTTACTCACTCACTCATTCACTCATTCACACTCATACACACACACACACACACACACACACACCACACACACTCACTCACTCACTCACTCACTCACTCACTCAGCACGCATGCACTGCATTTCCCGCACTACACACACAACAACGCACGCACTCATCACTATCACACTCACACACACAAACAACACTCACCACTTTACTCACTCACTACACTAACTCATTCACATCGTTTGCTACATTAGTCTCTCGTGACACTCACTCACGAACTCACTCAATCATCACTCACACACACACACACACACACACCACCAATCAATACACGCACTCACTCACGCACTCACTCACGCACTCACTCACACACACACACACACACCACACACACACAACACACACAACACACACACACACACACACACCACACACACACACAACACACACATGGGTGCTACATTAGTCCCTTGTGACATTGTTGAAGAAATCACATCTGCCATATACAAAGTCAGTTATACTTGGAAAAGAACTTAATTTCTTTTTCTAACAAAATTACTGCTCTCATTATTGCAACTTCACTTTTCCTATTCAGATTAAATTTTTGTAATTTAAAACTTTATTATAATTTTTTATAATTTTTCGCAACTGAGGCTAAGTCAAAATTGGAAATATTTTTCATGATTGCAAATGCTTCTCTTACAAATATTCCTAAATGGGATGCACCTGAACTCTCTCTAGTCCTCAGACTCTGCAGTGAGGAAGCTCTCTGAAGATCTCACCCAGAAGAACGAGCTGGTTCAGAAACTGCAGAAAGAAAAGGAGCACCTGGGGGAGTTGAGCCAGGTGAGGGCTGCAGAAAGGGCATGGAATCACATTCTCTGCGTGTATTTGTGAACAGTAGCCTTAGACATATGTTGGACAGTTCTGACCAGTGTTCTCCAAGGATGCTGCAGTGTAAAGGTCAGTCACGAATGCAGTCATCACGGGCTGCTCTTTTAAATGGGACAGACCCATCTGGAAGACAAGTTGGAGGTCGTTAACAGGTTAGCGTTCATCCTTCTGGCACAACAGGCCATTTACGACTTTAATCTGGAAAATAACTCAAAGGGTTCAGGTCACTGCTGTGATTGTTTCTTAAATAATGCAAAATATTTTCTGCAAAAAGATTTATATTGAGTTGCAGCAGTGAACTGCTTGGAAATCTTGATTATCAATCAAAACATGGCGCTTGACTCTAACACGGCACTAGTAATAGATACGTTTTTCGCTTGTCATACAATGTATGAATTATTCATGTGGTTTTGGCCCAGTTGAAAAGATGGTAATGTGCAATAATTCGAAACAAATGTTCTTAAATATTTTAAATACTTTTGCTGTAAGCAATCTGTCTTTATGCATCATTATTGTGATGCTCGGACTTATTAATTCAGAAATACATTAAAATGTAATTCATACATATATTTCTTTGTGATAACCATTATTTATAAATGAATTAAAGTTCATTTGGATATTTTTGTGGGGGGATGAGGACAGAAATATAATAAAATTGTCCTGATATCAAAATGAAGAAAAAGGCATCTATCATTAAAAAACTTAATTGGTAGTTTCGCATATTTTTTACTATAAAGTAATAATAAAAAAGCATTAAAGCAGTTTCATAACTGTAGTCTCATGAAATTTGACCAACATGGGTGACAAAAACTATAAAACAGGAAATTTTATCCTAGAAATATCAGATATTTTGACCTTTTATGTCAAGCCAAGATTAGTTCATGTTGTAAATTGTAATGTGGTGCAACCCCTAAAAAAACCTGATAATATGAATGTATTTAAAGGGCTCATCGGATGCTAAATTCACTTTACAAGTTGTTAGAACATAAATGTGTTAGAGGTGTGTGAACACATCTGTCCTATAATGATAAAAATCCCCCTAGTGTTTTTTTAAATCCCTATTTTAAAACCCTTTCTCAAATCAGGCTGTTCTGAGATTCCTGTCAGAATGATGTAGTGCACACACGATAGTTGATTGACAAGACCGTCTTACCTTAGACCCGCCCCCTGAGTGATTTGAGAGCTGTGTCGATGCAGAGGAAGACAAGAATATCTCCGATTGTACAGTACAGTAATAATGAACATAGCAGTCATCGTTTACTCCTGACATCTGAGCCGCTGAAGACGCAGAGGATTAATGTTATGTTAGTTTTGAAGGGAAAGCGCTGATCTGCCTAAATGCGTCTATGTTCGCGCGAATCATTCGTTATCCAGAAGATGTGAGTATAAGGTTTTTTTTATGAATCTTTGCAAATCGCCTTTGCTAATAATGTGCTAGTTAGCCAGTTTTGCAGCTGAAGTTTACAGTCTGGTTTTCACTACAAGGAAGAGAGGGGCGGAGTCAGCAGAGCTCATTAGCATTTAAAGCAACATGGCCTGAAAAACAGCTCGCTGAAAACAGACAGGTTAAAGAAAGTTTTGTTTTTTTACTATATATTTAGAAATATTAACTAAAGTATGTTATAGACTTTTCATTAAGACCCTATCATATCAACTTGTGAAAAATGTGCATCCGAAGACCCTTTAAATGAGTTTTGAAAGTAGTGATTATGCACAGTTATATTCATGGTGTGAGAAAACTATTTTATTACTTTTAGAGTCATTAAATTTAGACTTTTTTGAAAAATTCTGTAAATTATTTTTCAAATCCAACAAGGCCAAGGTCAAGGTTTGTTTATTTGTCATAAATACAAAGAGTAGATTTCCAACTTGGCACTTTAGATCACGGTTTAGTTCACCTTAGAAAGTCAAGAAGTGTCTTACTTTCCTCTCACCGTCTCTTTTACGCTCCATAAAACTCTGCGATCGGTGTGCAGTAACGTAAGCCAGATGTCCCACAGTAGCAGCTCATCTCTGTGATTTATGACCTTCATCAGGAACCATCTCCAGATATGTGAGCTCTTCGTTCAAGGAGCATAGTGATGGTGTAGTGTGCTTTACATTTTAGTTTACTTCACTTTAGACTAGAATGAATGTGCCTTTCAGGGTCTGATTTGATTAAGCCATCATGCTTTCTCTGTGATCGGCCGAATGAAAGCATCCCGCTCAGATGTGAGCCGTTCTTGGCTGGAAATGTACACCACATCTGCTCCACAGACCCACACCTCTCTGTTTTATTTTTGCAGCAGGCCATCGAGGACTTGCAGTGCGAGGAGGAGAAGGTGAACCTCCTGACCAAAGAGAAAGCCAAGCTGAAGCTGCAGGCGGAGGATGTGAGTAGATCAGCAGGTCGCTGTGCTCTGGGCCACGGACAGATAAAGAAATCACACCGATCCGCTTGATGTTCTCCTAGCTGGAGTATCTGTTGGAGCAGGAGAGGAAACAGAGGATGGATTTGGAGAAGAGCAGGCGGAGGCTGGAGGGAGACGGTAGGAACACTATGGACAACCTGACAGAGATGGGCAAGATGAGGGCCAGTCTAGAGGAGATGATCAGGAGGTGAGGAGACGTTTCACAAATGCAAATGAAGATACATTAACTGCATTTCACAGTTATATCATTTACTTCTGAAACAGTTGTTCTATTGGCTTACATGTCCCTTTTTTATTTTAGTCGAGAATTAAACAAATAAACCAGAGACTTTGATTGTAAGCGGATGTGAGTTGAAAATCTAATAATTATTTAAATCATAAAAATGTAAGTTGTAAGCAATCAAATTACATAAAAAATGTAATTCAATATTTATTTTGTATATATATTGTTTATTAAATATTACATTTTTTAAATATTTTATGTTTAGTTGCATGTCATGTGACCATTAACCAGCATCAGAGATCCGAAAACCTTTACATGTATGCGTTTAGTAGATAAGGGCGATATTCATTTATATAGCATGTGAATGTTGTCGTTTAAATTATTAAAATACTATTTTAAAATCTGTGGGGGGGACTTCAAGTAAATATTCGACCTCAGAATGTCAAATATTATAGGGACTCTATATAATGTTATACTAACTAATATAAAAATGAATGATCTCTTGAAGCCACTGATGTCTCCAAGAAAAGCTTTAAAAATGGAGAAGATATAGCATAAAAACAGATGTTTGGGCGCCGGCTCTGGTCTATAACATGATATGTGCTTGGAGCGCCGCTATCTCTGCTTTGATGAGTTAAAGGCCTCCAGGCTCCTAGAGCTGTTCAGGCGTGTTAGTATGCACAATGCATATATTCTGTAGAAAGCAAAACCAGCTGTTTCATGGAGGCCCCAATTAGAAGAAAAATATTTGAGTGATGGTGAAAGGGTTAAAAGCAGAGATAGTATGTGGAGGAGGAAAAACTGCTCAATACGGCGGATGTATGAACGGAAGCTCCGCCTTTCAGTTAAAATAGCCAATCATCTTTCTGATCGAGGCATCACCTGTTTGTTTATTGTTGATTTGAAGACATACTGTATGATACTGAAAATGAATCTTGACCAACGGTTTTGGAGATTTCACTCTTTCTTGAAACGGAAGAATGTTTCTACATAAAAGAGGTAATTGTGGGTATTTATTGCAGCTGCCACTGGGAAAAAATTAAAAGCAAATGTTTTGTGAGCAAATTAGGGCTGTCAATCGATTAAATTATTTAATCGCATGATTGTCATGAGTTAACTCACGATTAATCGCAATTAATCGCACATTTGTATTTGTTCTAAATGCACCTTAAATTAATACTTTTCAAGTTTTTAATACTCTAATCAACATTCGCATGGACAAATATGGATGCTTTATTCAAATGTATGTTTATTATTATTGAAACCATAGTCAAGAGAGCATGAAGACTAGACATGTTTCAAAAGTAATAGATGTTTTTCAAAGAACTTGTTCATGTCTATTAGATACATTTTAAAAAGAAAAATAAGGTTCCCATTACTCTTTCTTTGTACTGAGCAATTTACTAACACAAGCCTGTTTACATTTCTGCACGGCAGGTCACTTCTGAACGTGCAAAATGTACATAGCCTCTATTGTTTATTATTACATTTGTTTGCCTCTCTGTGCCCACATACTGTATTTTGATGCAGCTAAATTCTCAATAAAACTGTTTTCATTTATAGATTTCACTATTTCTGTTGTCAGACAATGTAATGAATATGAAAAAGTGACTGAAACACGGCCCAGTAAGACTATTGAGACTAAGAACAAGATGTTCTATTGAGACTAAGAACAAGATGTCTCCTTTACAAGATGTTAATCTGCACAAAAATCCTGATAATCGAGCCGTTTTCTGATTAAATAAAATACCCATAAGATAATGACAATAGCTGTGCTGTGATTTTGGCTATACTTGCATGTACATTTAGAGGAGCAAGCAACATAATATCGGTGTGTAACCGAATTAAGCTCTGCTCTTCTCTGCCACGCGTTGAACAGAAACTACACGAAGAGAGAGAGAGAGAGAGAGATGTGTGCGCGTGCTGAACAGAAACTGAGCAGACAGATGGAGAGAGAGAGAGAGAGAGAGAGAGAGAGATGTGTGCGCGTGCTGAACAGAAACAACTTAGAGAGAAAGAGAGATAGATGTGTGTGCGTGGTGAACAGAAACAACGCGGAGAGAGAGAGAGAGAGAGAGATATATATATAGAGAGAGAGAGAGAGATGTGTGCGCGTGCTGGGAAAGCAAGACCTCGCGTGGCAGTACCGGCGATTCTCAGAGATTAAATAAGGTTTGGGCGCTTTTTTGAAGGGAAAAAAGTTTCTAAAGGGGTCTGCACTGTTGCTAAGTTGGCAACACTGTGCATCTCCATTTCTCCAACTACGGGTTGGGCCACGGGTCAAACAGAAAATACGCGCTGCATTAATTGCGCGTTACTAATACAATTAGTGCCGTTGAAATGAATTAGTGATAACGCATTATTAACTAAGTTTCTCAGGGGGACATAAAACTTTTACTAGAGAACGCTTACGCTTTGTGAGTGAATGCAAAAGTTTTGTTTCTCAGAACAATTTTCCTGAGCAAACACAAAGTTTCTTGGGGACGCAAACATTTTGTGATTAAACACAAATTTCTCAGGGATGCAAAAGTTTCTTGGTGAAAGGCTAACTTTTTGTGAGAAACCAAAGTTTCTCAGTAAAAAGGCAAACATTTTCTCAGTGAAGGCAACATTTCTTGGACGACACAAAAATGTATTGAGCAAACTAAATTTATTGGGGGAATGCCATACTTTTACTAGTGAATGCTTGCATTTTGTGAGTGAACGTAAACGTTTTGTTTTTCAGAAGAATTCAAATGTTTCTCGAGCAAAGGCAAAAATTGTTGGTTAATGGGAAATTTTTTGTGAGTAAATGCAATATGGCTGCAGCATTTGTCGGCGTCATCGATTACGTCAATTTATAAAAATACGTTGATTAGCATGGAGTACGTCGGCGTGTCGCACCTTTAGCCACACCATTTGCGCGAGCCTGCAGTTATCCCTACTTAAGGCTGTTTTTCTTCCATGTTTTACCAAAGTCTTTGGTCTTACACAAACAAGACTCTAGAGCAGAGGGTAAAGGCTAGTATGGCAACATCACTTCAATTCATAGAGCGTTCATAGAGCATTCTATTATACGACCGTCAGAACCGCAGCTGACGCCTTTACATTGTCAGGATTCACATCCGCATTCAAAGCTGCGCTGAATGACCAGAACAGCACGGGACATCGAGTTGCCGATATAATCATGACGGGTTTAAAGCACTCACAGAGACAGAGAAGGAGAAATTATTCGCGTTCATCATCGGAGCTGCTGCCGAAAGTGTTTTGAGTGAACGCAAGGAAGTGTCTTGGAGGAATGCAAAAGATTTTGTGAGAAAATGTAACGTTTCTTGGGTAAACTATACTTTGTTTCTCAGAAGAATTAAAACATTTGTTGAGCAAATGCAAAGTTTCTTGGTAAAAAAGCAAACACTTTGTGAGCAAACACAAATATTGATTGATTGAACAAAAGTTTATTGAGGGAACGCCATACATTTACTTGTGAATCCGTATGTTTTGTGTGTGAACGCAAAAGTTTTGTTTCTCATCAAAATTCTAAAGTTTCTCAAGCTAACGTTTCTTGGTGAAAGGCACATTTGTTTTTTGAGTGAATGCTAATTATTTTGGGAAACACAAAAGTTTTGTGAATGAACAATTTTCCGAGGGATGAAAAACTTTTTCGAGTGAATGTAAAGTTTCTTCGAGAAACGCAAATGTTTTTGTTAGAAAATGTAAAGTGTCTGGGAAGAATATAAAATTTTTGCAAACGAAGGTAAAGTTTCTGATAACAATGCAAATGTTTTGCGAGCAAAAGTCAAAATAATTGAAATATAATTTTTCCTCCCATTTCATATGTTTTCCATTACCATATTTCTGCTACATAGAAACAAGTTTATGTAGATAGGAGCTGTACTTACATGCCTAATAAAAACAGAAAATATCTGTGCAGGGTGTTACTAAGATGGCCGTCAAGTGAACTGACTTGCCTTAAAGACTCTTTAGTTAAAACAACACCAGACAAATCACAGAGTCAATCAATGAGATCTTCAAATGGTGTTCTGGGATTGACTGGCACGTTTAATAATCTGAGACACGGGTGACGTTTATCGGACACAGCTAACAAACAACACAGAGCATGCCTGCTAAATTAGCCCTGTCACTCCCGTCCTCACGCGCTCTCTTTCTCCTTCTGTCTTCTGTCAGGAAAGATGTGGAGATAAGCAGCACCAGCAGCCGGCTGGAGGCCGAGGAGGCGCTGAACGCAGGCCTGCAGAGGAAGAGTAAGGAGCTCCAGGTGAGGCCTCGTGGGAGAGCCGCAGCATTCCTGTCTTTCAGCGCTGTGGGGGTCCAAGACTAATTTGTGAGCCAGAGATGACTAAAACATAGCTGAGGAGGTCAGGAGCTGATAACGATCTCTCTAGAGAGGGAAGGAAGGCTCCGGTTGTAACCTTACACTGCTTTTTTAAGCAGAGTCTGTTTAACCAGTGCTCTGTTGGCTCTTTTGCACGGGACTCAGAAAGTGACAGCAGAATTATATTTCTGAAAAGAAAGAGAGAGTTAGAGAACGTCTGAGGCATTTAAAAGCTGTTGAAAAGCAATGTTAGTTTACCCTCTGTCAGTCCCGCTTCATGTCAAGTAGGTGTGATACTCTCTCCAGATCTAAATTCGTTTAGAAATGCATGATATTAATCCATTTAAAGTAGTTCAGCCAAATTATAATTTGCTGAAAATGTCCTCACCTTCAGGCCATCTAAGATGTAGATGAGTTTGTTTCTTCATCAGATTTGGAGAAATGTCGCACTGCATCACTTGCTCACCAATGGATGCTCTGTGGTGAATGGGTGCCGTCAGAATGAGAGTCCAAACAGCTGATAAAACATCACAATAATCCACACCACTCCAGTCCATCAGTTTACATATTGAGAAGCCACAAGCTGCGTGTTGGAAGAGAAACAAATCCATCATTAAGACGTTATTAACTAAAATATGAGTTTATGATCCATAATAACGCTTATTTCAGTGGAAAAAGGTCCATCTCCTGTTGTCTCTCACATCAATCCACCCACATATTAGTTTAGAGCTGTTTTGGGCTGTTTTTGGCATGTAAACTGAGCTCGATCTGTGCAGATTTCTCTCCTGATTCAGCTCAGACCACTTTTTTCGCTGGAAAAAGAATTATTATGGATTATGGACTCATATTTTAGTTACACATGTCTTAATGATGGATTTGTTTCTTACAATCATGCAGCTTTTGGCTTCACTAGACATGAATTGATGGACTCTCATTGTGACGGCACCCATCCACTGCAGAGGATCCATTGATGAGCAAAGCTCAAGCTCAACTGGGCAGTCGTTGGCCTAATGGATAGAGCGTTGGACTTGAAACCCGAGGTAACCCAAGGTTGTGGGTTCGTATCCCGGCTCCGACAGGAAGTCCACGACTGCTCCCCGGGCGCTGCACAGTTGGCTGCCCACTGCTGCAAGTGTGTACACTTGGATGGGTTAAATGCAGAGAACACATTTCACTCCTCATTATACTCTGTATAATTGTGTATGTGACAAATAAAGCTCATCTGAGCTTAATTTGTTGTATTTGTAGCTACTTTTCTCCAAATCTGATGAAGAAACAAACTCATCTACATCTCGGATGGCCGGAAGCTGAAGACATTTTCATTTTTGGGGAGGTTTTCTTTTTAAGGCCATTCCAGAGACAATATCAGGAGGAGATGGCGTACGATAGAGATTTATCTTTAGCCACAGATACAGTTCTACTCTAATGCATTTACAATCATTGCATATAAGATTCATGGTAAATCAGATTGCTTTTGTTTCCCGAGCTTGGGTGAGGCTGAAAGTCTTGAGATGGACAACACAGGAGATGGTTTCTCAGCGGACTCCAGCCTGTTTAGAAAACACAGACGCTCTTTGTCTCTCGTGCTTGTCTGCTTTAATGAAGGGGAAAGTTGATCCGTGTGTTGTTGAGGGTGGACATGTTTTCACGTTCAGCGTATCACACAATGCATGCTTTATGTCTCCTTCTGCCTGTTAATTACTACACAGGTGGAGACGAAGACAAATGTTACATGGAGCGCTGGGTTATTCTGTCGGGTCGGGTCGGTTTCAGGTGAAGTTTGAAGTGCTGGTTGGTGTTTATTAATCAGCTAATCGTGATTGTTGTTAATCAGAAGATGAGCATTGTGAGATGGGCAGAGAGACAGATCATCTTAATGTGAGTCAAATAAACACAAGTAATAACATGATGTACATATTTGGCTCTTGTCATGTTGACACAATCAATCAATCATCTATTTTCATTAATAAATTGGCATGCGGAAAATCTTTCCCCAGTGACCTACTCTCTTGGTCTTTATAAATATTTAGTTTGTAACCGGGGCTAGTTGTCACGCTGTACTTGAGTGAACCATTCTCTGCATACGTTTATTATTTTAAGGCCACTTTAAATCTTTTTTATCAGCTAAAGCACTTTGTCCTGAAATATTTTATTTATGAAATCTCACTAAGGTTTTAAATTAATATATATATAAAAAAGAATCACAACATACACGTTTAAGGTTCTCATGACGTGTAGGTAAACAAATAAAATATTTAATCTTTCTAATAGGTTTTATTTTGATTGTTTTTAGTTTAAAATTACCCTATTTTAAAGTTTAATTAATTATTAGCTTAAAACCCCTGTTTAGGGAAACTGTGCCATAAATTATCGATAAAACAATAATCTTTTGAGGTTTACATGTCATTAGTGCTCCATAGAAAATATTTAATTTATTAAAGACATGTTGACTTTTTGTGTCAACATGCCCCACTAGGGACAACTATATGGGGTAAGCTTATATTAAACGGCCTATCAGATAAATGTTAGTATTTTAAAACAATTATGAAACACAAAATAATGAATGCGTTGCTTAGTATATAAAAGAGCACCATACAGACAGTATTTATTTTTGGCAAACACATTGTAATGATTAGCATAAATTGTATTCATATTGTGTATTAAATGTATAAAGCATGACTTGTGATAACTTGCCCCAGTAAATATGTGATAAAAATATCCTTGAAAACAGTTCAAACCTCGTGGTTCAGGTGTATGTAAAGGCCTTGATGTATTTGTGGTTTTATTGTGTTATTAATCTCTGCTGCTTTCGGTTCTTCTCTGTGAGCTTTACAGTCTCACTTATGATGTCCGTTTATGGTCCTGCAGAAGGTAAAATCATGTGTATCAAGCAAATCATCGTGGGATGACAGGATAGTGTCTTTTAGAAATAATGAAGAACTGTCAATGTTTTGATGATCGATCAGGTTCGTTCTCTAGGAATGCATTGATGATTCTGTTATTATTCACTCATAAACTTGTGTGACACAGAAGGGAACATTATCAATAGTTTGCTGGTCGCAAATGAGGATGGAAAAACACCACTTAACTATCATCTCAGTACAAGTTGTCTGAAGTCACACAATGGCTTTGTGTTAATCGAAATGCAAACGTTTTATACGACTCAGAGACTACAAGCTTCCATTTCAACATATCCAAACGTACCTGCATAGTGTAAGAAGTATTGACTCCATTGACACATTTAGCCAGC
>QVTF01015592.1:20000-124361 GCA_003573665.1 Oxygymnocypris stewartii
CACAAATATGAAGCCGCACAATTGTTTTCAACATTGATAATAATCAGAAATCTCTCTTGAGCCGCAAATCAGCATATGAGAATGATTTCTGAAGGATCACGTGACGCTAGCTATGTTTCCATCCAAAGATTCAAATTAAACTTATGCGCAAAACTGGAATATCACATAAAACATATGCGAATAAATCACAGTTCCATCCAACGAGTCAAAGTGAACAAAATTGTCACTTCCTGGTAAACTGTGGCACTAAATATCGCTAAGAATATAGGAGAAGCCACAGAATATTATCATTATCATACATGACATAATTTACTTGCAGCAGACGAGACACAATAAATGTGATTATTACTTTCGGAGGAGGATGCTGCTGTTTGGGAACGCAGACAATTATAGATAAATACTTTGACGACAGACTTTACTCAGGCTTTTCAGAACAACTTATAGATGCTGTGAACGAGATCGGTCCGCTGGTTAGTCAAGTTATCCCGTCTCATAGAGCAAAGTCACATGACTTTATTGATCCGCATGGAGGAATTTATTCGGTAAATGTGTTTCGATCGTAGTTTATGCACTTTTTTTCTTATCGGATAAAAAAATGATCCATCTCAAATGTGCGCATACGTTTTTTATTCGCATTTTTAGAATGTATTTGCATCTTGCCGTTTCCATCCAGCGTTTGTTTTATGCGATAATCCAAAATGCGCATAAAAATAGGTGGATGGAAACAGCTACTGAAGACTGGAGAAATTATGCTGAAAATTCAGCTTTGATCACCGCAATAAATTACGTTTTAACATATATTCATATACAAAACGGCCATCTGAAATAGTAAAAATATTTCACAATTTGTACTGTGTTTTGATCAAATAAATCAGCCTTGGTGAGCAGAAGAGGCTTCTTTCAGAAACATCAAAAACTCTGATCTACCACAAACAGTAGTTGGTGTGTATATACAAATCAAATGAAATGAAAGGTCAACAGAGTATGCATGGAACGATGACTGTATTTGGTTTTTCTCTAACGCTGACCTGTATCTCGTCCCACAGGTCCGTAATGAGGAGCTGGAGGAAGAGCTGGAGGCTGAGAGAGTCTTACGGGCAAAGGTACGACACAGAAATCTAACCTAACGAGCGTGTGCTGATTGAGAACGCCCCTCAATGACCTCATCTCCCAAACACACAAGCTTAGATCTTTGTCCAGGATTGGCAGATAAGTGAGACTCTTATGTCGTCCATTAGCTTATCTGGGAGTTTGACTGATGAGGTATTTGTGGCACTTGAGCGTACCTGCAAACGATTACAGGACAACCTTCAGATACGCTCCTGTAAAACAGAAATGCCCAGTCTGTCAGGGTCGGACTAGCACAAAGGCGATTGACCAAAATACATATTTGACTGTAGTTTTCAAAATAGTGCAGCTTTTAGTTACAAGCCGTTTTCTCCAGCAGTGTGTCTTGAGCTGATAATCAAACACACTCCTGCCATATGTCGCTTTGGAAAGTTTTATTCATACGGAATTGATTCATGGAAATGAATGCAGCAGTTTTTAGAAATAAATATTTTGTTGACCAGAGCATTTTTTTGCTTATAGCTTATTAGTTGATCTGTTAATGTATCTGTTTAAGTTGAATTCTTTAATAAGGATTAATTGATGAAGGGCTGTTGAATCATTCAAATATAACACACACCCGAGGTGGTCAATTATTCTGCTTATATACAGTTACTGCACCTCAAGACATTGTCCAGATGTTGTATTTCAAGACATTTATCTGGTTTCAGTCCTTAAAACGCTCTTGTGAGTAGTATTGATTTCTTATGGATCTCATCCAATGCCATTGCTAATTCCAAAACATCATTTTAGCGCTGGCAACGAGAGATAAAGAGAGTGTGTGAATTACCTGAGTCTGTGCATCTCTCAACATTGTTCAGCAGCGGCGTCTCTGCTCGTAGCAAGACTGTAAGTTAAACTGCTTCAAGAACTCCGTTATTACCTCGATAGTGAGAAATGACATACAGCTTTTAAGTTGCTGTGCGAGTGTGTGTCAGTGCGTTACGTGTGAGTGAGAGAGAGAAAGAGATTATATGCTTTCCGTACATAATTTCAAGCAATTTAATGCCAAAAATGTTGAAATAATTAATAATTTTTATCCTATTGGTTGCTATATCTATTAGCTTTGTGGGTTTTGGTTCTTTTGCTGTCGTAAACTGTAAGGACGTTTGAAATAACTGAAATCATTTGTTAAAGTCATATGGACATGTAATGTGGTCAAGAGCTGCCTGGAACTACTTCAGCCATGCTTTTCCATGAAAACAGCTGCCCACCTTAGAGCGGTCATCAGCCAATCAGATTCAAGCATTCAACAGCCCCGTAGTATAGTCAACATTTTCTTACCATTGTGAATTTTTATCTCACAATTCTAAGAAAAAAAAATGAATCTATGAGACTGTAAGAAGTCACAATGACCTTTTATTTCTTATTCAGTGGTGGAAGCAAGCTTCCATGCATTAAGTATATATTATTAATACTTTGAAGCAATATTGGCTACATCTAGTTTAAATCTCAAGATTTTGAAATAATTCTAAAATAGCACAGAAACCGAGATCTGTAGGATTGTAAATGTTTTAGTCGACTATCGTGATTAACGTTGCATCACATAAAAGCTAATCCTGTGTAAACATTGACAGTTGAATCGGCTCATTTGATTCTGTAGTCATACGTGCTGCTTTGAATCTTCTGCCATCAAACTTGAACTAAAGTTTAATTCAGAATCTGCTCAAAAGAATGATTTGTTCGTGAAGACCTCAGCGTGGAAATGAATGAATTGTGCTGGACGGCGCTCTTCTCTGTGATCCAGTTATGTGTGTGTGTGTGTGTGTGTGTGTGTGTGTGCGTGCGCGCGCGCGAGTGAGTGAGTGAGTGAGTGTGTGTGATCCTGAGCAGATCTGACGGTTTCAGCTATCGGCAGGAGTCAGGTGGACGGAGTCTGACATTGGTTTGTGTTGTGTTCGGGGCAGAGCCACCTCTGCTTCAGGATAAATCATCTGCATCTGGAATAACAGATCAGCCCTGGGTTATCCAGCCTTATCACCGCCCAGCTCCTGCCAGTCAATCTCTTCAAGCAGTGTTTCAGCGTATAAACTCAATCAGCGTGATACATGCACTGAAGGCCTGTCTTTATATAGCTCAAGCTGTTTTTCTACTTGACTGCACAGTTGATGCATCACACTACTGATCGTTGACCTTTGTCACCCATGTGACCAGAATCACCAGCTCTTATTGAAAGAAAACAATGACATATTGTCAATGTGAAAGTGTTAAAGGTGATGAAGATTCAGCATCGTATAAAAAAAATGGTAACATTTTATTCTGATAGACCACTTTAGATATTCTACTAACTAGAAGTACCTTTGCAACTCCAAGTCGACTAGTTGTCATCTTATAAAATTCAACTGCAGATTGATTTGTGACATCCACACACACCCCTTTTCCATCACATCTTGTGTATCGTGTAGAATTTCATATTTCCCATACATCACTCCTATTGTGCGAACTCATAAATATTATATTTCCGACTCCTTGAAGGCTGTTTATTCCAATTTCTTTCCGGATGGAAGTTATTAATTTTCATTCAGCCGTTTCTAGGCGGCGATGCTTGTACATGTCCTAAAATAAAAGCACTGTACCTGCTCCGCATGCAGACTTCATGTCTTTAGGAAGCGATGGCTTGACTCCGGCACTCCCGCAGACAGAAGCCTGTTAAAGGGCACGGTATTCAGCACTGTGATCTTCTGCTGTAAGCTACAGAGAACCTCATAAAGCTGAGCGGGAATATTGTCTGACGGAGTGACATGGCCCGTGGCTGTGGATGTGGAGGGTTCTTCGTGTTGGGTGGCGAGTGTGAGAGTCAAGCACGGACATGTGTGCGTTTATCACATGTCTACCTCCACAGACCTCCGGAGGATCGACACAGACGTGCCATTGTTCTCTCAGATAGCATCATATTCCAGAGGTTTCCACAGAGGAATTCAAGCCCTCATCTACTGCACATGCACGCCAAGAGCACACGTGCGTCCTGACACACATATCTCTCCATTAGACCGAACACTACATACCTTATGACGAGCTCCGGAAAGATTACAGCATGAGTGCATTTACATATACAGACAGGGTTTCTGCAGAACTTACAAAGCTTAATCTGCCCTTCCACAAATCAAGACCTTAAACGTCTTCAATATATAAAGTTATTGCATTAAATGTTGCATGCACTGCAAAAGGTTTAAGTGTAAATTTCTAAAGATCCTTAAATCAAGATACATTTACTGAAGGTGCAAAATTAAGATATGAAGTATGAGAATAAAATGAAGTGAGTTTATGCTTAAATCAAGAACAAATATCTGTCAGCGGGGAATGAAAACTTGTGTTCTTGTTTTAATCATAAACTCTCTTAATTTTGATCAGTTTCTCATAAAACAAGCTTCGTTTAATTTCACGTTTCCAGTCAATGTATCTGGATTTCTGACTCTTTAGAGATTTGCACTGGAAAATGAGACACAAATACCCAGGAACAACATGAGTGTGATCAGGAGGTACAGTAGAAGTCATTAAACTGTTGTTTTTGTAAAATGAATGATGGAGATCTGTAGGAAGTTGTTTTAGAAGTATTGCTAATGCAACTCATGTTATGCTCCCTATGACATCATTACATTACATGTATTCCTTAACCGATCTGAAAAGGTTTTAACGTCTTAAATGTCTCTTCATAAAACCTGGAACCTCTCAGACTAATGCATTTCCATGATATTTTGGAATTTATTTTTTTTGCTACTTCGATATTTATTTTCCAGTTTTTTTGGTGGGATAGATCTTGTTTTATTCTATACAGCTTGCTCTCGAAACAGTAATGTATAGCCTACAAATCACACTTTAGATATTCCCAATACTGTATATAAAATAACTATATCTAATATCTATAAAAGGTATGTTTAAAGACACAAACACACACTTCAAGAATTGAAATGATAAAGAAAAATATATATTTTCCTAAATTAATTTATAATTAACTTGTTTGGACTCTTGTGTATCTCACATAGGGGTCAAGGATTATGAGGAAATATTGATCATAGATTATTGTTGTATTTGATGGGCTTTATTGCAGCACCGTGTCAGATCACCAGCTTCTGTTCTGTCCTGGGATTCCTCTCACCTTGTGTGCTTATATTCAATCTCATTCTCATCATTTGACGTGACGCTGCGGATGATCATATCTCAAACTGCTGGAGAATAAATGAAGAAAGCTGTTTTTGCATTCAAGATATGCTTTGATGTGTTGCAGCATAAACACATGTCTTGTTTGTTCATTTTAATAAGCATCTGTTGAACAGCAGTGGGGATTTGTATTGCTGTTCAACAATGAGTGCGGCTCTAGATTTGAAAACAAACAATCCTTCATGTGTGTTTTGTTAAAGTGTTATGATGGTTTTTGAATGTGTCTGTAGGCTCTTGGATCCATCAAAGATCTAATGTTTTCGATTTTTACCCTCTGTAATGTAATGTTGTGTTGTATCATAATTCTGTAAGTGATCCAGACACTAGGAGGTTCTAGACTAGACTCTGTTATGCTCGTTTCTAATCACTTCCCCACATCTGTCATCTGCCCTGCTTTAACTCGTGTCCTGACCAGTGTAACAGATGTGTATGCCAGTAAGGGCTGTGTGTAAACCTCGCTCCCCTGACCTCAAAAGAGGCGCTCTAGCGACTGACGCTAGAGGCTGTAGCCTTTGGCGTTCCTTGTTAGAGCGCCCGCCTCCCGCACCGGAGTCCCGGGTTCGCGACCCGCTCGGTGAGTTGGTGCGGACCCGTGTCGGGGGTGTTACACCTGCATGTGGATCGTCTGTTTAAAGCAGAACTGTGGATGAGCTTTATTATCTGTACCTGTGTTTATTACATATTCAATCTGGAATATGTTGTATGATGATGACTGGAGTTTGGGAGTAAATGTACAGTGTTTTTCCACAGGTGGAGAAGCAGCGCGCTGATTTGAGCCGGGAACTGGATGACCTGACAGACAAACTGGAGGAAGCAGGAGGAGCCACGGCCTCCCAGGTACATAAACACTGGTTATGATTGTTTATAGCCACATAAAAGGTGTATTTGAACAAATAGTTAAGGTAAATCAAATTGAATTGCATATGTTTTGTAATCGCATGCTTCAAATAGACTCTCCCGTTCAGTTTATCAGAATTTTATTTTAATCTCTAGAGGCAGAAATTGGATTTCATAATCAAATTACATTTCTATTTAACTTATGAGAATATGAAAGTGATATTTGTTTTATGCACTGCTGTTCAAAAGCTTGTGGTCAGTCATTTTTTTGTTTGTTTTTTGAAAGAAGTCTATTCTGCTGACTAAGTCAAAAATACAGTACAAACTGTAAAATATTACAATTTAAAATAGCTGTTTTCTGTGTGAATATACTTTAAAATATAATTTATTCACGTGATCAAAGTGGATTTTTTTCTCCAGTCTTCAGTGTCGCATAATCCTTCAAAAATCATTCTAATATTCTGATTTGCTGCTCAAGAAACATTTCTGGTTATTATCAGAGTTAAAAATGCTTCATATTTTTGTGAATTCAATGATACATTTTATTTTTCAGGATTTCAAAAGTTTAAGTCTTTTGCAACATTATAAATATTTTACTGAAACTTTTGATTAATTTAGTGCATACTTGATTAACAAAAGTATTCATTTCTTAATCTTACTGACCTCAAACTTTTGAAAGATAGTGTAAAGCATGCAATGGCCCTGTTTGTGTCATGTTGTGTGTGTAGATGGAGATGAATAAGAAGCGTGAGCTGGAGCTGCAGCGTCTCCGGCGGGAGCTGGAGGAGTCGTCGGTGCAGGCGGAGGCGGTGGCCGCGGCGCTGAGGAAGCGTCACAGCGATGCTCTGTCGGAGCTGGGAGAACAGTGTGAGAGCCTGCAGAGAACCAGAGCCAAACTGGAGAAAGAGAAACAGAGTCTGAGGCTGGAGGTGGACGATCTGGCGGCTTCGCTGGACACGCTGCAGAAAGCCAAGGTCAGTTCTCAGGAGATCATTAACTGCTGCAGATGCTCTGAGCCTGAACACACATTAAAAGACCTTTATGAGAACTTATCTTGACAAGTTGCACTGTTTTACTGGTTGTAAATGGGTTTTGGGATATGTCAGCTGTTAAACCAGGTGCACCAGCTTGGCCTGGCTGGAAGACTGTTTTAAAGGAATAGTTCAGCCAAAAATGTTAATGATCTGAAAATGTGCTCACCCTCAGGTCATCCGAGATGTAGATGAGTTTGTTTCTTCTTCAGATTTGGAGAAATGTAGCATTACATCACTTGCTCACCAATGGATCCCCTGCAGTGAATGGGTGCCGTCAAAATGAGAGTCCAAACACTTGATAAAAACATCACAAGTAATCAACACCACTCCAGTCCATCAGTTAATGTCTTGTGAAGCCAAACGCTGCACGTTTGTAAGAAACAAATCCCTCATTAAGACGTTATTAACTAAAATATGAGTCCATAATAACACTTCCTCAAGTGAAAAGGTCCATCTTCTGTTGTCTCTCACATCAAAATCCACCCATACATTAGTTTAGAGCTGCTTTGGCTTGTAAACAGTGCTTGATCTGTGTATATTTATCTCCTGATTCAGACCAGACAATCTTTTCTATGAAGGAAGTGTTATTATGGACTCATATTTTAGTTAAAAACATCTGAGTGATGTATTTGTTTCTTACAAACGCACAACTTTTGGCTTCGTAAGATGTTAACTGATTGACTGGAGTGGTGTGGATTATTGTGATGTTTTATCAGCTGTTTGGACTCTCATTCTGGCGGCACCCATTCACTGCAGAGCATCCCCTGGTGAGCGAGTGATGCAATGCTACATTTCTTCAAATCTGTTTTGGTGCAGATTTGGTTCTTGGGCTACAGAAATAAATGTCTACCGCAATAGTTTTTACTGGATCTCCGTGAATCATTGCTGTAGGATTCGTTGGATCTCGTCTCAGGCCTAAATCACGGATGACCTGCTGATCCACTGATCAAAGCTAATGTCATGTTTTATGATCATGTGTATCATCAGGCATCGACTGACACTCAGATGAGAAAACTAGAGGAGCTTCTCTGTGACGCCAACACGAGGAATGAAGACCTGCAGAAAACCGTGAACGAGGTTACAGCAGCCAAGAACAGACTCACAGGTGACCGATGAAGATCTGACGTTAACTACATCACTACGCTTCAAACGTGTGGTTTGATACTTACTTTTATCCAACAAGGATGCATTCAATTGGTCAAAATTGACAGTTTAGATTTCAAATAAATGCTGTTCTGTTTGAACTTTCTGTTCATCAAAGAATCCTGAAAAAATTATGTATCACAGTTTCCACAAAAATATGAATCAGCACAACTGTTTTCAACACTCATAATAATCAGACATATTATAAATCAGCATATTAGAATGATTTCTGAAGATCATGTGACACTGAAGACTGGAGTAAATTCAGCTTTGATCACGGGAAACATTTGAATTTGATTTTTTTTTTTACATTTTAACATTTATTTACATAGAAAACTGATATTTTGAGTTGTAATAATATTTCACACTTTTTACTCTTATTTATTATCAAATAAATGCAGCATTAGTGAGCAGAAGAGACTTATCTTATAAACATAAAAAATAAATTACTCAAACTTTTGAACAGGTGAGTTTTAAAAGATGTCACACTTTCATATACTCATAATTAGAGAATTGAAATAAAGAAATCATTTTAGTATAATTGCAACCTTACATCTTGTTTTTGCAACTTCATATCTGTCAATTTTGACTATTTATTTTAATTATGGCTTAATATCTTGCTATTGCACTTGCGACTTTAAATATAATGTACTTCTATTTTAAACTAAATCTCAGAATTACCTGTTTTATTGTTTTGCACCATTTTTGTATGTACTTTAATTGATATTTTCAGCTAAATTGATTTGTAATTGCTAGTCAGAATCAGATGGATTTTAGGGGGAGGGGACATTTCCATTGATTTGATTGGATAACAATTTGGACACGCCCCTGAGTGCAAGATGAGTCATCATCATTTTCACCGTGTATACAGACTCCAAGGTTTATGTTTGCCATTGTTGCCTTTACTATGATAGGACAGAATATAGACAGCAAAGCGAGTTGACTATTGGCTCAGGCTTTAAAACCTTGTGTAAAAATACCTTGAAATCTGTTTTGTCCACTTTTAGTGTAGCCTCAGAGGAAATACACACAAACCACTCCAGATTTGATTTCATGGACTGTTTAATCTGGTTAAATAGTTGTTAATTGGACTTACACATTTAAAAATGCTTTAAAAGTATTCAAACTCGCCTTTGCAGCTGAAAACAACGAGCTGACGAGGCAGATGGAGGAGATGGAGAACAAGGGCATCCACCTGAGCCGATCGAAAGCCCTGCTGATATCCCAACACGAGGAGCTCAAGAAACAGTTTGATGAGGAGGTCAAGGTGCGTGCGGTTCTAACTCCAGTGGAGCGGGTGGTTTTGCAGTGATGTGTGTGAGTGATTGTGTCGTGTTCGGTCTGTCGTCAGGCTAAAGCGCTGCTGGGCAGCAGTCTGTCTGCGCTGCGGCAGGAGTGTGACACGCTGAAGGAGCAGCTGGAGGAGGAGCAGGAGAGCAAACAGGAGCTGCAGCGTCTCGTCTCTAAACTCAATAGTGACGTCACGCTCTGGAGGAGCCGCCATGAGGCTGATGCCATCCAGCACAGCGACGAGCTGGAAGAAGCCAAGTGTGTATTAATGGTCTAAACGTACGCTTTGAGTAGGACGTTCTTTGTTGTTCCTGGAATGACATTCAGAATGGTTCGGGGATACAAGTGTTAAATAAATGGGAATAGGGAAGCGTTACACAATTTAGAAAAAAATAAATAAATAATTCTGATAAAAAAAAAAAAGGTTTGCTGGGAGTGCCAAAATGTTGTGATTATATATCAATTTGGCTGTAAAATAATAATAATAATAGTAATACAAATAATATAATTCTTATTGTTGTTGTTTCTGAAAAAATATACAAAAAACTGAACTAAATACTGAATTAAAAACAAAATAACTGCTAATCACTGCTTGCGTGTAGATGAACACAGTGCCGCCCTTCGGTCTGAAACCCATAGGGCATATATTTATTTTATTAAATCAGAAAATTAGCATTTTGATAATTGCAATAAGCCTTATCATGATTTTGGTTTATTTTAATGATTGGTGCAGTGCTAGAACAGGATTTAACCGCACACCATCATCCAAGAGGATGCTGCACACTGGTGGTGGTTGAGGAGACATGATTGTACCGCTCTTTGGGTGTACAGCAATACACAATAAAGCACTATAGAAATGCATCATTCATTCATATTTGAAAAGACAGAAATGCACATAATCCATCATCCGTCACTTTATTTTAAGATCCAATTCTCGCTATTAACAACCCATTAACTACGACTTTTACCTCCCAAACTCCTAATTTGCTGCTTATTAATATCTAGTAAGGTAGTTGTTAAATTTAGGCATTGGGTAAGATTATGGATGTAGAATATGGTCATGCTAATAAACTAATAAACAGCCAAAATATTAATAATAGGCATGGTAATAAGCAGCTAGATAATCGTGAGAATTGGTCTGTATACCAAAGTGTTACCAAATGTTGATGCAATAAGTGATGAAGTTATTATAAACCACTTTAGACTGGTTCCTCTCTGATGATTGTGTCATTGTAATTAATATACAGTAGTAAATAACAGTTCAAATGAATTAAATATATGTATTTTTGTTTGATAATGACAGTTTTTTGGGGACAAAACCTCTTTTACTATACTGTAAGGTTTAATAGATATCCTACATCTATCTTTATCTGCTTTATTATTGTAACGGTTAAACACAAAATATATAAATGTGCATACATTAAATCCACCCTGAATCTGCTCTTCAGCTGGGAGTTAATGAATCAAATCGATCCCAATCTAAAATTCACATGTTCAAGATTTGTTCCAATCCAGTAGCTGGGTTTCTTTTGAACATCTGGGCTCAGACTGTTCTTCTGTTCATGTTCGTAACGAGTGTCCGTTGCAGGAAGAAGCTGTCGGCTCGTCTGCAGGAGGCCGAGGAGGCGGCGGAGGTCACTCAGGCCAAGTGCTCCAGTCTGGAGAAAACCAAGCAGAGACTGCAGGGAGAGGTGGAGGAGCTGTGTGTGGATCTGGAGAAGGTATGAACCCTACTGACACGTCTGAGCACTTCCATATTCACAAAAGCTCTCCAGAAATAAAAGCACGCCGGTGAAACTACTGCGATTTAATGACCTTTTAAATTACTAACACATTTTCTGCACTCATGCTGTAACGGTGTACGCTGTAAAAAATGAATTGAGAAAAATTCATAATTCAATGCAGCTTGATGAATCTAGATTGTCATACTTTAGTTTTATCAATTTAAATGTGTTGTTTAAGAAATGCTTCTCATTCAGCCGATGCATTTACAGATTTCTTGTACAGCTAATTTTCTATAAGTAATGCTATAAATCATCTAAATGTATTATTTTGGTAGCTGTATTTATAGATGAATTATGCTATCTTTGTTCTAAAGGTGCAATCACCTTATAAATCAAAGATTTGTGAGATATAGTTGTTCAAGAACGGTGACAATTTCACGTTTCTTTGTGTTTGTGACTCAAAAGGTCCTGCAAACTGTAAAATACTGTATGTAGATGTTTTTTTTAACAGTGTAGTTACTTTAAATTTCACAATTAAATTAAATTTCAATTAGACTCACAAGCTTTAGATTCCGGTTTCGATTGGAAAAATCAATTTTATTTCAAGACAAAAACTCCTGTAAGCTAGCTAACTATCATGTTTATGGTCATTAAAAGGTAAATGTGATGTTATTGATCTCGAGCTGTTTTATTGACATCTTTCTGCAGATTGATTGATTGATTTCATGATTCTTGATTTATTTCAGGCAGTTGTTCTGTTTCTTCTGATGTTTATTTGCTGCTGTAACTATTAGTAAAGAGGAAGAGATGATTGCTTCAGTAGGCCATCTGTCACCAAACATTAAACACAGCAAAACTGCACTTATTGCTTGTATTTCATTATAGAGTTGACAGAATATATACTTTTTTCAATCAAAAGTAACAAAGCATGTATTTAATGGAAGGCACTACAAGCAGTGTTTTATAAAGTTTTGTTCATGCATCAAAATTAAAACCACATAGATTGATTCTTGGGATTCTCGGTTCATCAAAATGAGAACAATTCAAATTGAGAAGCCAATATTTTCAGCGCATCTACAACCAGCCAAAACACAATATAAGCTGGTCTTTCATGAAACACCATCTCACTACCATAGCTGTTAACGGGTCTTATGAACGTCAGGCTTTGACAAGCAATTCTGCACAGGCCAGATTCACAGACTCGTAATGACTTCCTCCTGCAGGCGAACAATGTGGCCGCAGTTCTGGATAAGAAGCAGCGGATGCTGGACAAGCAGCTGAGCGACTGGAGGCAGAAGTGTGAGGAGCTGCTGTCGGAGGTGGAGAGCTGTCAGAAGGAGAGCAGACAACACGCCGCAGAGCTCTTCAAGCTCAAAACCAGCTACGAGGAGTCCGTGGAGCAGAGCGAGGCTCTCCGCAGGGAACACAAGGCCTTACAGGGTAACGCTGACACGTCTGTCACATCACGTCATTATGGAGATCCTTTATTTCAAACCTTTTGTGAAGATGCATGTGTTGTGTTTCAGAGGAGATCACGGATCTCACCGACCAGCTCTCAGATGGAGGGAAGAGTGTCCACGAGCTTCAGAAAATGAAGAAGAAAATTGAGATGGAGAAAGAAGAGCTGCAGGCGTCACTGGAGGAGTCCGAGGCAGCATTAGAGGTCTGGAGAAATACTCCCGTTTCCTTTTTCTGCTCCATGATTACACTAGAAACGGAGGTGAATCCCACCCAAACTCTCATTACTGTAATACAAGAACACATGTATCCTACTGGAGTCAGGAAGATTTGAATTATTGAAGAAATTCATACTTTTACACATCAAGGATGAATCAAATAGATCAGAAGTGACTGGAAATACATTTATTATGTTACAAATGTTTTCTATTTCAAATAAATGCTGTTCTTTTGAACGTTCTGTTTATCAAATCCTGAAAAAGAAAATTAATCACGATTTCCACAAAAAATATTCAGCAGCACAACTGATTTTAACACTGATAATAATCAGAAATGTTTGTTGAGCAGCAAATCAGCATATTATTATGATTTCTGAAGATCATGTGACTCTGAAGAATGGAGTAAAAAATCACAGCAATCAATTACATTTAAAATATATTCACATAGAAAACAGCTATTTTAAATTGTAATAATATTTCACAATTTTTTATATATTTTTTTATAATAAAAATGAAGCCTTGGTGAACAGAATACACTTCTTTCAGTTTATGATCAAAATAGCATTTGTAAAGTACAAATGCTGATTTATTATTATAATTTTTTGGGGTGAAAAATATTCCAGACATGCCTTTATGATATTAACAAGCATAGTCCTCATTTTAATCATAAAGACTGATTTCAACTGTTCAGAAAGACTAGTATAATCTTTAAAGAGCAGAAGCCTAATAAAACAGCACAATCAATTATTAGCAGTGATAATGTCACTATTAAATCTAGTACTTATCCCTGCCATTTAGAACTGCTCATTATTATTTCCCACAAACCAAAGCGGTCGTAATGGGTTTGAATCTCCAGGATGAGTAAAAACGACATGCTCCTCTCAGACTTGTCATGTTTTACTCGAGAAGTGTTCATCTTCTGCCTCAGGTCTGAGATGCTAGCTGATGGTAAATGGAGCTGCTGTAAGGCTGTGTTTTTAAAATGACATGTCATGACCCCGTGACCTCTGTGTGTGTGGTCTGATGGATGATGTTCATGCAGACGGAGGAGCGCTGCTTTACATCTGCTTGAGTCTCACGTACAGGCGTTTGTGTTTTTACAGAGGAACCCATTCAGAAACTCTTGATCTGTTCGCTATCCACCTGAAGATGTAGATTTGACTATAGGCAGTGGCTGAGAGGAATTATTGTAGTGAAAATACTGATAAATAATTCTGCATTTGTTTGACAATCTCTTATTAGTTTTTAAATTGTAATTGGGAGCAGTGAAATTATCATAATATTTGCACACTAAATTGTGGTTGGTTTTCTTAAACCAATTTGCATACTGAATTTTATTGTATTTAATTATTTGTTTTTACTTTTATTTGCATTACTTTGAAGGAAACTGAAAAAAACCTTTGTCCAAAAATATATATTCATTAATTAAAAAATTTAAATTAGACATTAAATATTAGATCAAATCATCACAGAATCAGCGTAGCATTGCTGCCTTCCACATGAAAAGTGAAAAGTGTGTTTCTGAAAGTGCTGTTGTGAGTTTAGTGTCATCTAGTGGTTCAGAGGAATCGGATGTGTGTGTGTGTGTGTGTGTGTGTGTTTCTGAAAGTGCTGTTGTGAGTTTAGTGTCATCTAGTGGTTCAGAGGAATCAGATGTGTGTGTGTGTGTGTGTGTGTGTGTGTGTGTGTGTGTGTGTGTGTGTGTGTGTGTGTGTTTCTGAAAGTGCTGTTGTGAGTTTAGTGTCATCTAGTGGTTCAGAGGAATCAGATGTGTGTGTGTGTGTGTGTGTGTGTGTGTGTGTGTGTGTGTGTGTGTGTGTGTTTCTGAAAGTGCTGTTGTGAGTTTAGTGCCATCTAGTGGTTCAGAGGAATCAGATGCGTGTGTGTGTGTGTGTGTGTGTGTGTGTTTCTGAAAGTGCTGTTGTGAGTTTTGTGTCATCTAGTGGTTCAGAGGAATCAGATGTGTGTGTGTGTGTGTGTGTGTGTGTGTGTGTGTGTGTGTGTGTGTGTGTGTGTGTGTGTGTGTGTTTCTGAAAGTGCTGTTGTGAGTTTAGTGTCATCTAGTGGTTCAGAGGAATCAGATGTGTGTGTGTGTGTGTGTGTGTGTGTGTGTGTGTGTGTGTGTTTCTGAAAGTGCTGTTGTGAGTTTAGTGCCATCTAGTGGTTCAGAGGAATCAGATGTGTGTGTGTGTGTGTGTGTGTGTGTGTGTGTGTGTGTGTGTGTTTCTGAAAGTGCTGTTGTGAGTTTAGTGCCATCTAGTGGTTCAGAGGAATCAGATGTGTGTGTGTGTGTGTGTGTGTGTGTGTGTGTGTTTCTGAAAGTGCTGTTGTGAGTTTAGTGTCATCTAATGGTTCAGAGGAATCAGATGTGTGTGTGTGTGTGTGTGTGTGTGTGTGTGGGTGTGTGTGTGTGTGTGTTTCTGAAAGTGCTGTTGTGAGTTTAGTGTCATCTAGTGGTTCAGAGGAGTCAGATGTGTGTGTGTGTGTGTGTGTGTGTGGGGGGGGGTGTGTGTTTCTGAAAGTGCTGTTGAGAGTTTAGTGTCATCTAGTGGTTCAGAGGAGTCAGATGTGTGTGTGTGTGTGTGTGTTTCTGAAGGCCGAGGAGACGAAGGTGCTGCGTCTTCAGCTGGAAGTGTCTCAGGCTAAAGCAGACATGGAGCGCAGACTGCAGGAGAAAGAAGAGGAGTTCGAGGCCACCAGGTATGATCAGCGCATGATAGCACTGAGACGAGTGTGTGTTAAGGGTTCGGTGGATTGGGATTGATGGGAACATTGCCTGATATGCCCTTTTTGGAGAAATAAAACATCTGCTTTGAATCAACGTTGTCCTATTTGCATTTCAGTCCTTTAACTCTTCTGTTTTTCCACCTCGTGCTTCTATCTAACATGGGATAAGTGCTGTGGTAAGTCACTTTATCTGGCTTCTTCTGGTTCCTGTAATATTGCAAATTTCTCTGCTAATGCAACTTAATTCTGTCAGCTTCTATATCTTTGCTTGCACAGTGTTTGTTTATTTTTTTACCCATTTTTTATAGATATTATTAAATTATATATAAATGCATATTATATTATATAATTTTGTTAATGTGAATTATTTTGGCCATGATCTTCATATAGTCGGAATCTGATATCCTTGACAGTCAGTGGTTTTTAAATGTTTTTATTTGACATAATTCAAGGTCTCCTACAGAATTCAAATTTTGCATCTTAAACCAGCCTGAAATAGTTTGCTGGTCTTAGCTGCCCAGCTTGTTTAGCTGATTGGTTTGTTCTCAATTCAGTTCAATTCAGTTTAGTTTAGTTCAGTTCAAAAACAGCAAAAAAAAATGTTTGTTTCAATCTTACAATTCCCAAAGTTTGTCCAGACTGTGAGACCGAGACCACCAAACCAGCTTAGACTGGTTTAAAATATGCTTTAATCAGTTATTGTAAAGATAAACATTTCCAAAGCGCCCAGTTCAGGCAGTGAAACAAGCGAATGGGATGTTTTGTTGGTTTCAGGAAGAGTCATCAGAGAGCGCTGGAGTCTCTGCAGGCCAGTCTGGATGTGGAGGTGAAGGTGCGCTCGGAGGCGACCCGGCTCAAGAAGAAGATGGAGAGTGATGTGAATGAGCTGGAGGTTCAGGTGGACCAGCAGAACAAGAACAACACGGAGCTGATGAAGACCGTGAAGAAGATGCAGCAGCAGATCAAGGTGCAGCTGGCGTTCACGCAGGAGATCATGCTTCTGTACGGGGGGGGGAGTACAGATTTTGTACTTTTGCCCACTGACAAATAAATAATCAGTCTATAATTTTAATGGCAGGTTTGTTTGAACAGTGGGAGGCAGAACAACAACAACAAAATCCAGAAAAATGCATTTAAAACAAGTTATAAATTGATTAGCATTTTACTGAGGGAAATAAGTATTTGATCCCCTATCAATCAGCAAGATTTCTGTCTCCCAGGTGTCTCTTATACAGGTAACGAGCTGAGATTAGAAGCACCCTCTTAAAGGGTTTGTTACCTGTATAAAAGACACCTGTCCACAGAAGCAATCAATTAATCAGATTCCAAACTCTCCACCATGACTAAGACCACAGAGCTGTCCGAGGATGTCAGGGACAAGATTGTAGACCGACACAAGGCTGGAACGGGCTACAAGACCATCGCCAAGCAGCTTGGTGAGAAGGTGACAACAGTTAGTGCGATTATTCGCAAATGTAAGAAACACAAAATAACAGTCAATCTCCCTCGGACTGGGACTCAATGCAAGATCTCACCTCGTGGAGTTTCAATGATCATGAGAACGGTGAAGGAATCAGCCCAGAACGACACGGGAGGATCTTGTCAATGATCTCAAGGCAGCTGGGACCATAGTCACCAAGAAAACTATTGGTAACACACTAGATCGTGAAGGACTGAAATCCTGCAGCACCTGCAAGCTCCCCCGCTCATGAAAGCACATGTACAGCCCGTCTGAAGTTTGCCAGTGATTCAGAGGAGAACTGGGTGAAAGTGTTGTGGTCAGATGAGACCAAAATCCAGCTCTTTGGCATCAACTCCACTCTCTGTGTTTGGAGGAGGAGGAATGCTACCTATGACCCCAAGAACACCATCCCCACCGTCAAACATGGAGGTGGACACATTATACTTTGGGGTGTTTTTCTGCTAAGAGGACAGAACAACTGCACCGCATCAAAGAGACGTTGGACGGGGCGTACCGTCAGGGCAAGGGCATTGAATATGGGTCGTGGATGATATTCCAGGCATACCTGTCAACACTCCGGTTTTTCCCAGGAGTCTCCCGTATTTCACACCCATCGCCTAGTTATATGAATAATCACATTATTATTTTATTCCAAGGTTGTACAGTGGCCAGATAATGTATGAAACGCATCACCTCACATAATCGACACAATACACCAATTTCAAACCCTTCGTGTGCCCTCAAACTGGCATCCTACAACCCAGTTGCGCTGTTGATCTCTGCGCAAGAAGTAGACGCGGGAAGTTATGAAAGGAGAAGAGTCAGGTGGTGCTCCGGCAAAAAAAAAAAATATTTGGTGTAAATTAAACAACAGCTGGACGGAAGAATTTCATTTCTTGTCTCAAAGCCGTAAACAATAGCATGCCTTTTGCAAAGTGTGTCGCACTGATTTTAATATTGAACGCGGTGGGAAAAATGATATCTCAGCATATTAAATCACAGCGGTACATTCGTGTAGCTGAGGCACAGAAGGACAACACATGCTATACACAAGGTTAATGTTATGTATGTTACAATGTAAAGTGATGTAATTTGTTCCACAGTGTTTAACTGCTGTGCAGTCTGTTTAAAAAAAACAAAAAAAAAACATATATATATATATGTATATATATATGTGTTATAATATTCATAAAAAAGAAACAGTTATTCAGTCACGTTATTATTCTTTTTATTTTTATCAATAATTATTAATTTTGTATGTGCTTGTGTGTAACCCAGCCCACCCACACCCCCCGCACAAGGGTCTCCCGGGTTTTGGCACTCAAATGTTGACATGTATGATTCCAGCAGGACAATGACCCAAACACATGGACAAGGCAACAAAGGAGAGTCTCAAGAAGAAGCACATTAAGGTCTCTCCAGACCTTCATCCCATAGACAATCTGTGGAGGGAGCTGAAGGTTCGAGTTGCTAAACGTCCGCCTCGAAACCTTAATGACTTGGAGAAGATCTGCAAAGAGAAGTGGGACAAAATCCCTCCTGAGATGTGTGCAAACCTGGAGACCAACTACAAGAAACACCTGACCTCTGTGATTAACGAGTACTAAGCCATGTTTTGTGAAGGGGTCAAATACTTATTTCACTCATTAAAATGCAAATCAATTTATAACTTTTTTATAATGTTTTTCTGGATTTTTGTGTTGTTCTGTCACTGTTTAAATAAACCTAACATTGAAATGATAGCCTGATCAATTCTTTGTTAGTGGGCGAACGAGGATCATCTATATTGTTTTACTGTATGTGTGTCTCCTGCAGGAGCTCCAGGCTCAGCTGGACGAGGAGGCGCGTGTGCAGGAGGAGCTGAGGGAGGAGCAGGTGCTGCTGGAGCGCCGCTGCACTCTGCTGGTCTCTGAGAGCGAGGAGAGCCGTGCTGCGCTGGAGGCGACAGAGAGAGTGCGTAAGAGCCTGGAGACGGAGCTACACGAGACCGCAGAGAAATACAACACCCTCGACAGCCAGGTGCTGATGCACACCACACGACTCATCATAACCTTCATTATATACAGTCCTTATCAGGTCAAGAGTTCATGCTGTGTGTCAGATTTCATATCACAGAATCTTTATTTCTTCTCCATGGATCCCTTACAGTACATTTACAAACTCTCAGAAATGAACAAGGCCAAAGATAACAAAACTAAAAAAACTAAAAACGGCAATTGAAATAAAATAAAATAAACATGAACTGAAATAAAATAAAATATTAAAAACATATTGTATTTTAGGTAGTTTGCCAAGGCACCGTTTCACATTTTCATTTATTTATTTTATTCTACAATAACTATAACTGCAATAAAAGTGAATACAACTATACAGACATATTCAAAACTACTAAAATGACAAAAACACAACTAAAATGAAACTGAAGCGTTTTGGAATAATTCAACCAAACACATCCGATTTGAGCTTAATCAGATATATACAGCATCAACGAAATATTAAAACATGTGTAAGTCACATCCTGTAACGATGTGACATTATTCATATAAACATGTTTTAAACTCATGCAGTCGTTGTTTGATGAATGATTGCGGTCACTTTTGAGTTCTCGTGCCCAGATCTACTTCCTGCTGTTGTATCTTGAGTGTGATTCATGGGCAAAAAAAAATCAATCAATCAATAATAATACTAAATGAAATAAAATAGAATAAATAAACTATACACATTTCTATAGATAAAGCTATTGTTATCATGAATTCCTTTGACCACAATAATTAGTGAAAATCTGATATTGTAACAGTCCATATGTTTTTATTTCCAGGGCAAATATAAAACGTTAATTTCTAAAATAGAGTACCAAACTAAAACCTGTGTTATTTATTCATGTATTTTTGGACAATATTCAATGATGACATACAATGACATTTATATGTTGAAAAGTCATAAATTCAAGTCAAATTGTTTCATATTTATGAGATATTGAAATTACAGAACTCTACTTTAGCAGTGCCTCGGTCCTTTTTATTTTTAGAATTATAGCAGTACAAGAAACGGAGGTAATGGTAAATTTATCATTTTTTGTATGCAAATGAAGTCCTACATTTATTTAGTTAACTTGTACTAAAATAACCAAAATTTAAATAGAAATAAAAGTGAATAAAACTATATCTAGACAGATGCAAATACTACTAAAAATGAAAAAAACTAAAATTAATCTAACATTTAAAAGAAAACAGAAAATATAAAAGTAAAAAGTTATAATAGAATTATAGCAGTACGAGAAACGGAGGTAATTTATCATTTTTTGTATGCAAATGAAGTCCTACAGTTCTCATTTTCATTTAGTTAACTTGTACTAAAATAACGAGAACTAAAATAGAAATAAAAGTGAATAAAACTATATCTAGACAGATGCAAATACTACTAAAAATGAAAAAAACTAAAATTACTCTAAAATGTAAAAGAAAACAGAAAATATAAAAGTAAAAAAATTATAATAATTCGAATATTAAGAGCTTTTTAAAAAGAATTATAGCAGTACAAGACAGATGATTTCTAATATTTGCTCTTTAATTTGATCACGTTGCTCATCTGCTGTGTGAAGTGAACAGAGCTGTTGTGCTCTCAGTTCCAGAGTGTGTCCAGCGGGAAGCGGAAGCTGGAGGTGGACGTTCAGCAGCTGACGCAGGAGCACGAGGAGCTGCAGACTGAACTCCGGGCAGCCAACGACAAGGCCAAGAAATCTGCATGTGAGGTACAGAGTGACACCGACACAAACACACAGCGCTGAGAGATGGTGCCGAGTGTGACGCTGTGCTGCCGGTCTGCAGACGGCGCGTGTGCTGGAGGAGCTGCGTGTGGAGCAGGAGCACATCATGCATCTGGAGCGCGTCAAGAAGAGCCTGGAGCTCCAGATGAAGGACATGAGCGGCAGACTGGAGGAAGCTGAGCAGATGGCCATGAAGGGAGGGAAGAAGATCATTCAGAAGCTGGAGGGACGGGTAAACCTCGTTAACCTAATGAGCGGGGCTGGGCCGTAAACATTAGCACATAAGATATTGATGAGCATATTCATTTCAAATTATTGGGGAAGGAAATGCTTTCCACATGTTTGTTAGAGCTTGAGAGTGAATGTTCACAATTAAACCTGAAATTGGCAAACTAAGTTATACTTAAACATAATTAATCTTATAAGTTATAGATATGAAATAAAAAGTCAGGCATTTCTATGAAAGATCATAATTGACAAAAAGTTGAAATTGACATACAAAGATAAAATGATGAGATACAGTCTAAATTATGACATAAATGTTATGGTTATGAAATAGTCAAATATGATGAATGTGCTATATTGTCATAAAGATGACAAAGAGGTTAAAGGTTATTTTTTACACACTGCACTAAGTCAAAATAGACATTCTAAGTTATGAGATTAAAAGTTTACATTGTGACAGAAGTTATAGTTATATAGTTATTGTTTGACAAAGTCAAAATGATGACATACAATGACATTTATTAGTTGAAAAGTCATAAATTCAAGTCAAATTGTTTCATATTTATAAGATGTTGAAATTATAAGTTATAGTTGACAGTCAAAATTGTCATTAAGTGATTCATTTATGATTAAAGTAATTTTAGTATACAAAAGTAATATATTTAATTTAGTCGGTTTGCGGTGAAGAATGTCCAGAGCTTATCATCACAGTTTGATTTGGTTCTGGTTCTTGATCCGAGTCTGTGTGTGGTCTCTGTAAACGCTCAGGTCAAGGAGCTGGAGCTGGAGCTGGACAGCGAGCAGAAGAGACACGCTGAGACGGTGAAGAGCCTGCGGAAGAACGAGCGGCGTCTGAAGGAGCTGCTCTTCCAGTCCGAGGAGGACCAGAAGAACCAGCACCGCATGCAGGAGCTGGTGGAGAGACTCCAGATGAAGATGAAAGCCTACAAGAGACAAGTGGAGGAGGCGGTAGGACACTGCTGCAGTTAACCCGTGGGTTGTGCTGGTTAGTGCTGGTATAAACTCACCCGCTTCACTGCCAGGCAAAGCAGCATGAGGATATTCCTGCACTAAAGTCCAGCAAACCAGCATGAACCAGCATAAACCAGCAAAAACCAGCATAAACCAGCATAAACCAGCATGAACCAGCATAAACCAGCATAAACCAGCATGAACCAGCATAAACCAGCATAAACCAGCATAAACCAGCATAAACCAGCATGAACCAGCCTGGGGCCTGACATTTGAGGGTTTTTAGAAAGATTGTAACTCTCATAGATTTGACCTTTATTTCACATATGTTTGGATCCTGTAAAACTTTAGCTAATTTCTACAGTTAGGCCCACTAATACACCTTTCTATGGAAAAACCCATTTCTGCCACACATTCATAAAATGCCTGCTTTGGTCAATCATAATTATACAAAAAGCCAGAAATATGATGTAAAAAATGGACGTGATGAAAAAACATAATTGACATAAGTCAAAATTGGCATGCTAAATTATAATTATGATACACATCTAATAAAAATGCTAAATATTTTTCAAAGTTATTATACTAAGTTAAATTATGACAAACGCATATATAATTAAAAGTCAATTATGACAGTCATAATTATGGCATACAAGTCAAAATTGACAGTTATATTTATGAGATAAAGTCTCATGACAGAAGTTATAGTTATGAAATAAAAACTCAATATAATGTCATATTTATGAGATAAAAAGTCATACTGATGAAAAAGGGCCTAATTATGACATACCTGTAAAAAGTCACAATTATATTAGAGATAAAAAGTAAATTATGATATATGTTATGAAATTACGCTATGGCATACAAAGTCATATAAATATAAGTTATGGCAGTCATATTTATGAGATGAAAAATCGAAATGGAGATGGTCATACTTATTAAATAAATTCAAAGTTGAGTAATTTTATATGATACAAATATTTGTGACAAACTCCTTGTTATGACATTAAAAGACAAAATATTTGTCGTCATTTTGTCTTTTTACTCATAATTTGGATTTTTCGAATAATCATAATCATGATTTGTCAAAGCATGATAATGTTTATGTGGATGTCTTCAACATTTTATATTATGTAAATTAACAATAATTATGTATTATGAAAAAACATGAATTAACAATTATTGAAAAATTATAGTAGTGCAACACATAATCAATAATACAAATGTAGTATAAAAAATGTATCAGTATATTGTATTATTATTGTAATGAACATAGCCTTCGATGCGGATATGAAAATGAATGAATAAACACAAACAGGATGTTCATCTGAGCTTTGAAGTGTAATTATGAAACTGTCCAGCTGTCAATCATACATGTATCTGTCGATGCCCAGGAGGAGCAGGCGAACGTGAATCTGGCCAAGTACAGGAAGACGGTTCATGAGCTGGACGACGCAGAAGAGCGAGCCGACATCGCCGAGTCTGCGATCACCAAGATCAGGACCAAGAACAGAGGCAGCTTCGGCAAAGGCTACTCCTCAGTGAGTGTCTGTCAGGACAAATGATACGCCATCCGTCTCCAGCAGGAGTCAGTAACACTCTGCTCGTGTGTGTGTGTGTGTGTGTGTGTTTGACGCAGGGTTACAGCACTCCCTATCCAGGCCTGGTGAGGTCACCCAGCTCTGTGGGGTCAGAGGGCAGAGGTGAGAAGGTCACGGATGACGACGAGACAATCACATCTCTCATTCCCACGTACTTGAATTCAATCAAGAAACTCATGATCGATTAGAATCAGAGATTTTTCAGTCTTCTGGAGTCTTCATTTTTGTCTTAAAATAACTGTAAACATATCAATCTTTTTCTTACAAGTATCTATGTTTAGTATTATAGTTGGTATCATCAGCATGACTATATTATCAAGAAACGGTCATTTTGATTACACCTTTGTGCTAGTTTGATTTTGTAAAGATCGAGTGTTTGGTTTATTTTGCAATGTAGTCCAAGGAATACTTCACACACAAATGAATGTATTCACCTTCAAGCCATGCATCAGATTTGGAGAAATGTAGCATTACATCACTTGTTCACCAATGGATCCTTTGCAGTGAATGGGTGCCGTCAGAATGAGAGTCCAAACAGCTGATAAAAACTTCACAAAAGCAGCGTGTTTGTAAGAAACAAATCCATCAAGACATTTTAAAATAAAATACAAGCTCATAATCTGGACTGGACTGAAGGGGTGTGGATTACTTGTGGATTATGTGATGTTTTATCAGCTGTTTGGACTCTCATTCTGACGGCACCCATCCACTACAGTGCAACAGAACAAGTGATGCAATGCTACATTTCTCCAAATCTGATGAAGAAACAAACTCCTCTGCATCTTGGATGACCTGAGGGTGAACACATTTCAGTTTTAGTTATACATGGTCAACAGGACAAATACATTTCTGTTATGAAGTACACATTCACTTTGAAATTAAATCGTAATATTCTGGAAAAAATTGAAATGCATTGAATGGATATACATTCAGCATATATTATTCTCTTGCTCAGTAGTGTCATGTTTGCATTAATTTTGTATTTATTGATGACAATCGTGCAAACAAATGAATCCTATTTAGTTAAACATTCAATTTAATGTCATTTATATTACAGAAAACATAATAAATGGATGATATTCAGCAGTTATTCTTCATTTACATCCTTGTATAACAGGGAGAGAATGAATTATTGAAACATGTACATCAGTAATGCGGATGCGTTAAATTCATAAGCTGGTACTGTCCGAGAAACAATGAAATCCAGTTTAAAAATCTTGATGATCCTTTAGGAAAAAATGATTTCATATAAAAATAAGCAGTGCAGAATCATTTACATATATTACTTGTAGCTCTCTCACTATAGAGTAGATGGTTTGGGGAAACAATATTGGGTCCAAATAATGACTGTTTGAGACAAAAGACAGAAAATAAAACATCTTTACATGTGTTTGTGTTCATTTCTTAATTGAGTATGAAGTAATGTAAACCCTGAGTCCACGACGGCAGTTTGAGACTCATATACAATATAACACCAGAGCTGTCAAAACAAATATGGATATGTTTATGATTTTGCATTGAGTTGTATAATATCCTGCGTAAGCTGAAATCAACACTGACCCTCTTTACTTGCTGATCTATGTTTCTGGTCTGGTCCTGAATCAGATGCTCATTTTGGTAACTCCCATTTCTGTTTTTGACAAGTACATTTCTTTCTCTTATTGAATATCCTGATTTGACTAAGAAATAAATAGCATAAAGTAGTTAAATGGGTTCATGTCCACTTTAAAGAGACAATTCACACAACACTGAAAATTCAGTCATCGTTTATAACCCTCGAGCTGTTCCAAAGAAGAAGAGTTTCTTTCTTCTGTTGAACATACAAACAGTTGTTGGTATGCTAATAAACAACTGTCAATGGCTACCGTCAACTGTTTAGTACCATTTTTTCTATACAGTGGAAGTCAATGGCTACCGTCAACTGTTTGGTTACTAACATCCTTCAAAATATATTTTGTGTTCAGCTGAAGAAAGAAAATCGAACATGTTTGGAAACACATGGAAGTGAAGTAAATGATGACAGAACGATCATTTCTGCGAGAGCTTTGATTAGTCACAGAACTGAAATCAGTTGTAATAGTTGATGCAGCAGCAGCATTTACAGCATATATTAGTACAGCACATGCATGAATCCTAATGGCATGATTGCATCAGTAGATACTGACAAACACGTCAGTTCTTCTGCAGATGTTCACAGTCTCTGCCGCACCTCGAGAGCTTTTTCTGTCAGATCTGTGGGAATATTATGGTATATAATCTCGGTTTTCTCTCAACCCTTGAGTCGTGTTCGTTCTCCTGGTTTAGAGGGGTTTTGAGAGATCAGACATATCCCCTTCACTTCAGCCGGTGCTGCGTTTCAGCGTCTCTAAAGCAGCCGGACGAGGGAACGAGGGAACGAGAGCGAGTCTGATGGTCTCAGATGTCCATGTTCACCGGTCTCAGCTCGCCCGTCTTGTGTTCTTTGACCCACAGCTCTCGGTCTCTGGCGGGGTCCACGCTCCGCAGGAGTTTGTCCACCGGCTCTATGGTCTGGAGATGAAACAGCAGGTTATCGTCACTCATGTTCTGCATCAGACTGAACTGTATGAGTGAGTGTGGTTAACTCACGCTTTGGTTGAACATGTCGGTCTCGTGTCGTAGCGTTGTGTACTGACACAGATGCTGTCTGATCATCTCCACACGCTCCACCTCCAGACACTCCAGCTCCTGTCAGGAACAAGACGTATGGAGATGGTCTATTTGATTCAGGGTTTAAGAGAAAATGCTTTTGTTTTTAAATCAGTTTTATGGCATCCTTTCTTGAATCTCCTAGTAGTGTTGAAACATCAAGTTTCCCAGAATTTCTCTATTTTGTAGAGAGTCCTACATCACACAACTTCTCCATTCTTATACAAATATAAGAAGCACTTTACAATGAGGTCCCACGAGTTATGATTAGTTCATTCGTTAAGCAATGCATTACTCATTGTTACAGGATTTATTCATCTTTGATAATGTTAGTTTAAAACTGTTCATTGTAGTTGATGTCTGCTCAGGTCCAATAAATATTAACAGATGGAACTTTATTCATGTTTAGTAAACATTAACAGAGATTAATACATGCTTTAGAGGTATTTTGCATTGTTAGTTCATGTTAACTAATGTTTACGTGTGTGTGTGTGTGTGTGTGTGTGTGTGTGTGTGTGTGTGTGGTTTAGTGCATTAATTTAGTGTGTGTTTGTGTCTGTCTGTGTGTGTGTGTGAGTGCATTGGTTTAGTCTGTGTGTGTGTTTGTGTGTGTTTGTGTGCATTGGTTTAGTGTGTGTGTGTGTGTGTGTGTGTGTGTGTGTGTGTGTGTGTGTGTGTGTGGTTTAGTGCATTGGTTTAGTGGTGTGAAGTGGTAAAAGTGATTTATTTTAGGATTCTCACATCATGATCTGAGAGTAGCTTTATTATGTCATTACAAATTCTTGTTATGTTTGTAAGTTCAAAGTTAACTGAGAGTAGCTAACATGTGTTAGTACGTCCAAGGCTTTATCCATCGTTTTCTCCCCCCAACACTAAAACGTCATCATTGCCATGTCTCGTTTGACTATCTTAAGTGGCATTATCTGAAGAACGGCCCATGTCTGTGTTCACCCAGAGCTGTTACTGGTGTCTGTGAAAGCGCAGTCGGTCTCTCACCAGACTGCTGGTCACCATCTCCTCAAACCACTTGGACTGGGACTGATTGTAGAGGTCCACACATCGCATCAGATCATCACCTGAAGACACACAGAACATTGAAATCATCAGCATGGGCAGATACGTTTCTCTGTTTGTCAGAAGCACAGACACACACCGGCTCGTGATGGAACGGTTATTATTACACCTGGTGAGGCACATTTAGAATCATTTCATATTTCTAAATTAAAAGTGTAGCACTTTTTTGTTTCAATCCAGTGTTTCCACATCTTTTGTGTTGAAATGATTAATAAAGGGAAGGTGCAGAATGAAGAGAAACAGAAGCAGTGAACAAATGATTCAATGCAGTGGCATGTGTTTTTGATTTTCTTTCTTTTATAGTTCATTTCTGTCACACGAATGTTGCCAACATTGATTTTTGCAGTAATAATCCACACGTGTAAATAAGAGCACTGCATTTACAGTATATCAGTATTTTCATACCACTGGAAAAGTGCTTAAATACTTACAACCACTCTGAAATGTTTCAACATTTATATTTGACTGTTTTTAGAGATGATTTAAATCAAATAAAATGAAAATCATCTGCTCACTTCACTCTGTGCATCAACTCCTAGTTAATAATACTTTATTCATCTTTTGTCTCTGATGTGTCTGATTACATTTCTAATATATATATATATATATTATGAAGGAAACAGAGAAGGTAAATAAAAAGGTAGGTTAATAATGTAAATATTGCACAAAAGAAACACTGTTATTATCTATATTTCTATAGAAACCCAAATGTCTTTTTAGTCTATGAACACTGATATGTTTACAGTCATATGTGGTTATTTGTGGTTATATATGCATTTATTTCTGTTGAATGTTCTGCTTCATTTATTTGACTCTCCTGTCAGAAAGGATTGGACAGAGTAAAGTGAGCGGAGGAGTGTTGCTGCTATTGAACATAAGTCAATCATTTTAGTAACAATTCAAACGTGTAGTAAAAATAATATTTAATGAATGTGATCTTAAATATTTAAAAACGAGAAAATCTTTGCATGTGATGTTTGATGTGTAACATCATACTAGAATTTCACATTATAGATTATTATTTTCAAATTCCTCTTTAATAACCCTAATGTAACACTAGATGTCAGCAAACACAAACGTTCCTCCAGGTTTGCTGTTTATTAGGTTTGTGTTCACCGTAATACTTTAGTATGAATAGTATCTCTTTCGGTGATTGCTCAGGATTGCTCTCAGAGGAAGTCACATGTGTGTCATGTGTACGGCTTGTATTGTCATGTACGGTTGAGAGGCTTGTTGAAGCTGTACTGACCGGCCTGCGTGGATTTCCTGCGCGCTTTCTTGATGTCCTCCTCGACCTTACTGCTCAGTTTGATCTCCAGCTGCTGGGTTTTTACCTCCAGATCCTTCTGCCGGTCTGCAAGCGCTTTCCGTGCCTGAAGAAGAGACAATGTGTTTTGGGTGTTCATGTTGAGATCCAGATGCTGCTGAATAAATCAGAGCTCTCGCAGTACAGTGAGGTGAACGGTTAAGGAACTTCAAAGATGTATATTTACTAATTCTACCTCTAATAACTAAAATCCTTATAACAATAGCATATTACAATCAAGACAATTCAAATCACTTGTTCTTTACATTACGCTCTTTCTTAAAGGGACAGTTCAATCTAAAATAAAAATGCTGCCAATTACTTACACTCATGTCTTTCTATATATCTATATTTGTATATTCAAACTTGGCATTGATGCGACTGATCAAAAAAACATGCGAGAACCAGCACAGTTTGCTGTGTGAGTGTGTAAATAATGAGCGTGCGCCGTCCCTTTAAAAGACTTTGTTTTTTTCCTGTTGGCCGGATCAGTAAATGCTCTATGAGAAGGTCATTGGTCATTGGTATGAGATTATAAATAGAAACCCAATGGGCTCCAGAGACGAAAACGGTCCACTTCTTCAGAAAATATGCTGGAGATTTAATAATGCATGAGAAAAATCCCTGTAACTTCAGAAGAGGCTAAATATGAAGACTACATATGGCCATATTTCATGACAGATGAGATGAATCATGTTTTGCAGTCAGTACCTTCTCCACGGTGGCGTTTCGGCTGGCCAGCTGCTTCCTGAGATCCGCCATGTGATGGTCGAACTTCTTCATGTCCTTTTTGAAGTTTTCTCTGAATATCAGCAGAGGCTTTTCCACTTCACTCTGAAGCTGAAGCACATCAGAGACAGGCCGAGTATTTTACTTTAGAAAGCTGCAAGAAACTAAAGCCAAAAGTAAAAAAGAGCCTCCTACATCATGTAATTTTATTGCTTCAGTGTTAGTGATGCATATACGTGTATATATGTACAGTAATACTGACAGTGTGTGTGTGTAACATCTGCTCTCATATTCTTCAGAGAGCGGAACATCAGCACAGAGCACATTCCTCCAGACCAGCTGTGCGGTTAGACCGGATCAGAATGAATCCTACAGGCTTTGAATATCTGCATCTTTCTATTGCAACAGCTCACCTTGGAGGAGAACTTGAGATGAACTTCTGCTTCATCTGCCAGGCTTTTCTTCAGCTGAGCCCAAGCTTCACCAAGCGTGCTGAGAGAAGATGAACAGGCACAATATATTTAATAAAATATACATTAAATGTAAAAATTTTAATTTAGGGCCTTATTAAATTTATTAAAGATATTTTATAAAAAAAAAAATATTTTTTTAATAATTTTTTTTTATAAATGTAATAAATATATTTTAAATAAAATATATAACAATTTATTTTAAATATACAATTTTATTATATATATATATAGATATAATATAATTAGTATAACTCTTGTGGCTCTTTTTCTTCTCTCTGCTTGGATATGAACGCTGCAGTCACGAGTGTTGAATGTTGAGCGCATCAGACTCGACCGCCTCATTCCTGAGATGTTTCGGATGTTTAGACTGAGCCGTTCTGAGGCCTTCCGTTCGGACTGACGCACCGATTCAAAGGAGAACTTTCAATAAAAGATGTGGGTGGAATTTAACAATCTAAACTTTGGAGTCAAATCCACAAGGCTGAATATCAATATTTTCCTTTCTCACTGTTGGTAAGGGAAGATAATTCTGTATGAATCCATAAAAATACATCAGATGATTAATTTCTCTTCAGACATCAGATTCCAACCTCGACCTCTGGTCTCTGCTTCTGTTTACTGAGAGAGGTGGGCAATATAGCTATTATACATACATATATTTTTCAGTATTTTGACGTTTTCATTAAACATATATCTTTATATTATTTATTTTTCTTTTGGTCAGCAGGGCTGCATTTATTGATCAAAAATATTATTTTTTATATTATTGAAAATAAAAAAGTTTTCTATGTGAATATATGTTAAAATGTAATTTTATTGCTGTGATCAAATCTGAATTTTCAGCATCATTGATTATCAATAGCATTGATCAACTGATTCTTCAGAAATCATTATCAGATGCTGATTTGCTGATCAAGAAACATTTCTGATTATTATCAATGTTGAAAAGAAAGATCAAAAGGACAGCATTTATTTGAAATATAAATCATTTGTAACATTATAAATGTCTTTACTGGCACTTTTGATCAACTTAATGCACACTAGATGAATAAAAGCATTAATAAAATGAATAAATAGGACCCCAAACCTTTGAGCAGTAGTGTATATAATGTATATGCAGTATACAGCACCAATGGCCCATGATCAGCTCTAGAGGCCAGTCATACAATGGCAAAAATGCAAAGCCAAAAGGTCACGACCTGCAATTCTGCAACAATGATTTCTGCACGGCAGCAACACAAGCAGTGAATTTAGGAATAAACAAGAGGTTGTGAGCACAGACGTAGGAGCCGGACAAAAAAAAACAATGGTCATTACAAGCGACGACACAGTGGGGGCTGAGAGTCAGAAGAATGGCGGGATTGTGTCGTCTGTCTGTGGGACGGTGGGCGGCGCTCGATGACACGCTTCGCATTGTACATGAAACAATTAGCCTTCTCTACCAGACTGATGCATGGCTGACAAAAAATCCCTGGCAGTTGTGCTGATACCAAACACTAAAAGAATACAGCAGCTGATGATGATTTACAAAAAAAACATGCGCACTTGATAGTGAGGATGTGTGACACTGAAAGTGATAGTTTACCTAAAAATGAACATCTGCTGAAAACATGCTCACCCTCAGGCCATCTGAGATGTAGATGAGTTTGTTTCTTCATCAGATTTGTAGAAATGTAGCGTTACATCACTTGCTCACCAATGGATCATCTGCAGTGAATGGGTGCCGTCAGAATGAGAGTCCAAACAACTGATAAATATATCACAAGTAATCCACAACACTTCAGACCGGGTGTGCCTCACATGTATGGAAAAGTGAAGCTGTGGGCTCTTTTATCGCCCTCTGGTGGCTGGCTGCAGTACAGGTCATAAACACCGCCCACTCCATGTAAACGAATGGGACGAGTCAAAATAAAAAAAATAATTACATTTCCAATACAATTTTCCGAAATATGGTTTTGGTCATTTAAGGTAGTTGTTATCACTGATATACGTTTAATTGTTCATTTTTGTGATAAGTTTGATTTTAGCTAGTAATTTGATGCTATAAAAATGGGGCGTGTCATTATGGCTGATTGGGTCTGCGGGAGTTTGGGCGGGAGTTTGATTCCGCGGCTCCACCTCGCGACACTACTGCGCAGACTCGGGCTCCAAACGAATCTCTACTGCGCAGACTCGGGCTCCAAACGAATCTCTACTGCGCAGACTCGGGCTACAAACGAATCTCTACTGCGCAGACTCGGGCTCCAAACGAATCTCTACTGCGCAGACTCGGGCTACAAACGAATCTCTACTGCGCAGACTCGGGCTCCAAACGAATCTCTACTGCACAGACTCGGGCTCCAAACGAATCTCTACTGCGCAGACCTGGTGCTCCAAACGAATCTCTACTGCACAGACTCAGGGTCCAAACGGATCTCTACTGCGCAGACTCGGGCTCCAAACAAATCTCTACTGCGCAGATTCGGGCTCCAAACGAATCTCTACTGCGCAGACTCTGGCTACAAACGAATCTCTACTGCGCAGACTCTGGCTACAAACGAATCTCTACTGCGCAGACTCTGGCTACAAATGAATCTCTACTGCGCAGACTCTGGCTACAAACAAATCTCTGCTGCGCAGACTTGGGCTTCAAACGAATCTCTACTGCGCAGGCTACTGCACAGACTCGGGCTCCAAACGGATCTCTACTGCGCAGACTCGGGCTCCAAACGAATCTCTACTGCGCAGACTCGGGCTCCAAACGGATCTCTCCTGCGCAGACTCTGGCTACAAACGAATCTCTACAGCGCAGACCCGGGCTCCAAACGAATCTCTACTGCGCAGACTCTGGCTACAAACGAATCTCTACTGCGCAGACTCTGGCTACAAACAAATCTCTGCTGCGCAGACTTGGGCTCCAAACGAATCTCTACTGCGCAGGCTACTGCACAGACTCGGGCTCCAAACGGATCTCTACTGCGCAGACTCGGGCTCCAAACGAATCTCTACTGCGCAGACTCGGGCTCCAAACGGATCTCTACTGCGCAGACTCTGGCTACAAACGAATCTCTACAGCGCAGACCCGGGCTCCAAACAAATCTTTGCTGCGCAGACTTGGGCTCCAAACGAATCTCTACTGCGCAGGCTCTGGCTACAAACGAATCTCTACTGCACAGACTCGGGCTCCAAACAAATCTCTACTGCGCAGACTCGGGCTCCAAACGAATCTCTACTGCACAGACTCTGGCTACAAACAAATCTCTACTGTGCAGCCTCAGGCTTCAAACAAATCTCTACTGCGCAGACTCGGGCTCCAAACAAATCTCTACTGCGCAGACTCTGGCTACAAACGAATCTCTACGGCGCAGACTCGGGCTCCAAACGAATCTCTACTGCGCAGACTCTGGCTACAAACAAATCTCTACTGCGCAGACTCAGGCTTCAAACAAATCTCTACTGCGCAGACTCGGGCTCCAAACGAATATCTACTGCGCAGACATTCATTAAGATGTTTTTAATTTCAAACTGTTGCTTCTGGATAAAATACGAGTCCATAATCCATAAAAACACTTTTTGAAGTCATCTGGTCTGAATCAGGAGAGAAATCTGCACTAATCAAGCACCGTTTACAAGACAAAACAGTCCAAACAAATATGTTGGTGGATTTTGATGTGAGAGACAACAGGAGATGGACTTTTTTACTGGAGAAAGCGTTATTATGGACTCTCTTAATGCTGGATTTGTTTCTTAGAAACACGCAGCTTTTGGCTTCTCAAGATGTTAAGAGTGGTGTGGATTATTGTGATGTTTTTATCAGCTGTTTGGACTCTCATTCTGACGGCACCCATTCACTGCAGAAAAAACATTCGTGAGCAAGTGATGTAATGCTACATTTTTCCAAATCTGATGAAGAAACAAACTCATCTACATCTCGGATGACCTGAGGGTGAGTATATTTTCATTTTATGGTGAACTATTCCTTTAAGAAAACAACTGAAGAGGTTTCACACTGCGAGTCGCAATCCATTCAGCCATGACTGTAGTCAGTTTATAAAGCATTATATTTGTCTGAAGGTCACTGAATGAGATTCTGAGTTTGTAAGGAGAAAAGAGGGTGTATTATTCCACGTCTGCCATTGTTTTCCTCCAAACGCTAGGTGACGTACCCTTCCTCCTGCGCCGCCAGCGGGATCTGCGAGAGCTTCGACAGGTTCTTGGCGTATTCCTCCTCAATCCTGATCCTGTCCAAATAAATAAATGAATGTAAGTTGCACTGGAGTGATAGAGCGCAGCACATGGATCTGTGGCACATACAGAGCATGTGAAGAGACGGAGTACAGATGTCTGTTCTGACTTTCACACACTAAGGTCATTTCCTTCCCAGACTCAAATGTTTCTCCTCAGGGACAAACACACTTCATGTGAACCCCGATTGTAGCTCATTCTATACTAATCTCAGCGCAAACATAACTGAAGAAGAATTACGAGCCATACCATTAAAACCTAACGTTTTAGAGCAGATCTAAAGTTCACATTCAAGAACTCAGCCACTGAATCATTATAAACTATTAATGAAATACAGGAAATGAGCTACAGGAAGTTGCATGTGTTGTGTTGTTGTGTATTTATGTTTTTAGTCAAGGCAACAGAAATAACAGTTGCAATATCAAGTTATTACACAATTTCACCAACATAGATAATGCAATAATACCATAACTATATTTGTAGCAAGACCTTAGTGACCACACATACTGGCATAGTTATATCAGCGTAATGATGCTTTCTGGAACAACTATTGTGCTATTAAATATAGTAGCATAAAGACATTTAGAAACTATAACTAACTGTTTCTTTCCACTTAAATTAAAACGAGGTTATGAATTGATGCCTTGCAGTTGAGACTTTGTCATGTAGGATTGTGACATGTGACTTTATATTTCACAACTGTGACTTTGTTTCTTATTTTAAAAAATTTCAGTAATTATTATTTATATATATATTGTAGGCCAAAAATGTTTTCCATAAACTACAACTGCCATAGCCATACTTGTGAAAAAAAAACTGTGTATATTTTTTGGGGGCAAAACACTAGGTACAACAGTTACTATAGAAAACCCATGAATGTTTGTTTGGTGCCACTGATCCCATAAATACATGAATAACTAATACATAAATGCATAACTAAATAAATATATAAATGAATGAAGGAATTAATGAATTACAATTTTTTTAATTATGAATTATTATTACACAATTTGTATCTACTTTTGTCCCTGAAAATTATATCCTTCAAAAAAGAAAGAAAGAACGTGGAAATAAAACCTACAATATTTTTTACACAACAAATAGGTTTTCAAGAAAATACTTTATCAGCTTTCTTAAGTTCAAAATTCAATGCGTGACTTGTCGTTTGTTTGTAATTGTGAAATGTAGTATCAGTTTCTGAGTGAATATTTGTTCTGCTCTCGGTCTGAATGACAAACGTTTACCTCTCCCGCACAAACTCAGACATCTCTTTCTGCATCTGCCTTCCCTTCAGCTGTTTTTGCAGCAGAACCTCGAATCCTGAGATGTTGGCGCTTCCCTGCGGGTCCTTTCTGTCCGCCTGGATCCACAGACAAAACACAAGGCAGATTCATGAGCACAGAAGCGTGATAAAGCGGCCGGACAAGGATTCGGTGGGATCTTCTCCAATCAAAACTACAAGCCAAAGCAGATTACTACAGATGCTTGATGAAATTCATGCTGCTAAACCGTATAAAAGCATGTCATTCGAACTGTTTGTGAGGCTTTTCTAAACAAATCTTTGTGGTTTGTCAGTGGTTGGAGACGTTCTAGCTTACCCAAAAATAATCACAGTAGCTCCACTCGTCTGGTTTGAGCAGCTGCTGTTCAGACATGTGCAGTGGAAGAGGAAACGTCACGCAGTTGATCTACAGAGGGACAGAAATCATCCAGAGACATCAGCTCGCTCGCAGCAGGACAATTCCAGCCCTCAATACAGAGCAACTAACTAGTTCTGAACTACCTTATGACAGGCAGTGCTGACAAATAAAGAAACTCAACAATTCTAACAAATAAACATAAAGAAACACAATCATACATACTCAAATTAAAATTGAACAACAGTTAGGGTTAATTCAGGATAAACGGCAAAATTACAAAAAAGTGCACCAAATTTTACCTGGATTCACCCTAGTAAATGTACTGTTTGTAGTGAATCACTTCACTTGTTTGTGTTTGTGTGTAAGTGGGGGAGATTTTACAGTTTGCAGTTACAGTTCTATGGCAATAGGTGGCGACAAATGAGTCAGTCAATTAATTCAGACTTTATGAGTGAGTCACTGAATTGTTGATTTTGAACGGATCTGTTCAGAATACTGATTTATTCAGGAGCGAATCAGGTGAGTGTCTTTAAGGGTGAGTCATTGAATCAGTAGTCTCGGCTGACGGCTGAAGGTCTGGAATCCATGGCAGCTTTCATTGGCCAAGGCTCGCCCCATGAGGACGTTTGACCGACATGTCAAACAACCAATCACAGTTTGTTTCGTTCAGCGTTACGTTTCGGGGCATGGTAATATCGCCATAATAACAGAGCGGTGTGTAAAACTCTCGGATGTATTTTAAAGATTCTAGGCCATGAACTTTAAATATTTCACATACTTTTGAAAATCCAGTGTTTAGTTGATCCTGATAAGCTCTCGTCGTCAAAGTTGTAAACACGACATCTTTCTTCTTTCGTGAGGGGGTTCACAGCATCTTTGTTTCCAGGTGGAGCGTTAAAGAACACGACACACACGTCTCTCGGAAATCCCATATAATTCAACTAATCCGATGACGACTTCCAAACTCCTGAAGTGTTTCCACTTTTGTGTGCTGTATGCATCGGACATTCAGCCAGAGGTCCGTGGGCGTGACGTCTGAATCAGTTATTTAAATGGATTCGATCTAAACACTGATTCATTCAGGAACAGATCAGGTGAGTGTCTTTATGAGTGAGTCATTGAATCGCTGACAGAACTGAATCGTTAGGAATGATACACCGCTGCTGTGTGTCACTCGGAGATACTCGATACTCGTTTGCAAAAAGCACCTGATATTGTGTCTGAAATGTAATAATACATTTAATCATTTAGCAGACACTATTATCCAAAGCAACATACAAATGAGGAGAGAGAGCAACAGGGCCATGACAAGTCTCAGTTAGTCTAGCACAGTACACGTAGCTAGGTTTTTCTTTATATAGAATAGAGTAGAATAGAATAGAATAGAATAGGTGTTAGTATTAGTTGGTCAGGTGCTGGTGAAAAAGATGTGTCTTTAGTTGTTTATGTGATTTTATGTAGTTTTGATTACATTACTCAATGTAAATTAACCTACTAATTTACATTCTGTATAACATTTTCATTTATTGATTGTTTTTATGTGTTGTTGGTTGGTTACGTTAGGTATAAAAATAAAGTTAAAAGCCGAAAAATTGATATTTTAATGAAAAATACAAATATTCCTGATGAATCATGAACAATGATACCACAAACATATATTAAGAAAGTAAATAGTGAGAAAAAAATTGATGTCGCTGGTCGTTAAGATGTGCATGCTTTACACCAGTTGGCGTGAATGCATAGGTAAATGTAGAAATACTATATACACAGGCATATTTGTCAAACTTTATGAATTTATTTTGTGTCAAAGGTTACTCAGTCCTCATCTCAAGTGTGTGTCATTTTAAACCTTTCAAAATAACTATTCTTTTTTTTTAGGTGTAAAACTATTCTTAAGTGCAAAGTTCTTCATGCATGTTTAAGAGTTAAAGCAGCTTGTAATGTTAATGCATGAGCTCCACATACGATGATCGGTCCTGTACTGTAAACACACTCGATAAGCAGCAGCTGTTGATCAATTACAGCTCAATGTGGAGCTCCAGCAGCTGTTTGTGCACTTTAAACAGAGAAAACAGAAGAACTGTAGCTCTAACACCACGTGATAGTATGCAAAAGACCATCTAATAATTGAAGCTCATGAAGGTCTACAGGCTTCAGATTATTTGTTTGTGTATGCAAAACATTTTAGGCGTTTTAATCACACATACTGCAGGCCTATAACTAAGTGTCATTGCATTAAGAACATATAAATGTTATTTAATATATTAATATTAGTTTAGGTTGAAGTACAACAATAGCTCAAATTAAAGCACAACTAAAACTTAAACAAATCGACTTAAATAAAAACCTAATAAAATGACAATTAACTTGAAACTACATCCGTTGCCAAACATAGTGATTTCACCAGTCAGATGAATACTGCTAGCGTTGTCCATCCGTGTTTCCTTTGTAAAACACAGATATTGGCTCTACTGTTTAGATGCAGAATGACTTGCGTGGACGTTACTGAGGTCTGAAGCTGCTGTCCGCGAGGGGAAAGTATGATGCTGACTCTGAGTTGGTGGCAAAGGAAATTCCCCTCGGTTTGAATGAGCTCACAACACTCCCTCCCCATGTTGCCTAATGTTTGAATCTGCATCACAGCAAATGAGGAAACAGCACAGAACTGGCCTCATATTGCAACTGTTGTCTCACTTCTGGTTTGTTTGCAGATGTATTTTTCTGGATAAACAGAACAAGTGTGTGCATTGACTGGTTGCACAATGATCATAAGTTCCTCCGGATCCACGCACTGATCCTCCTGAGATTTTCAGAGGCTTATTGTGCTGAAGCTGGATAATGTGAGGAGAGATGGAGGAGAACGAGTCTCCACACGCGTTTGCATCGGCTCTGATGAAGATAACCAAGTGTGGCACACTGGACTAATGAATCGAAACTCGTCTGCGTCATTGTCGGCATGATGGGAACTATCTGATCTCCATGTCAGCAAACATTACAGTAATGTGGAAGGAAGATGGCAGTGGGTGTTTATATGAAGACCTCGCTTTATGAGCGCATGGACATTCAGCTATTCTGAAAACTTTAGGGCTTTATAGTAATTCCTCTATCGTTCCTCTTTCATAATTTACTTTACTCTCAGAATGATAAAATGACAGAAAGAGTGAGAGAAAGAAATCTGCTAGGATCATCTTTCTCTACTAGCAGTTACACCCAGAACACTGATTTGTGTATATATATATATATATATATATATATATTAGTGCTTTAAAACGATTAATCGTGATTAATTACATCCCAAATAAAAGTTTTTGTTTACATAATGTGTACTGTGTATATTTAGGTATATATATACATATACACACAGGTATATTTAAGAAAAATATAATATGCTTATATATTAAACATATATATGATGTATTTATATTAATATAAATATATACATGTAAATACATGTACATATTTTCAAAATATATGCTGTATGTGTGTGTCTTTATATATACATAATAAATATACACAATACACATGCATATATTATGTAAACAAAAACTTTTATTTTGGAAGCGATTCATCGCGATTAATTTTTTGACAGCACTAATATATCATATATATATATACACACACACACACACACACACACACACACACACACACACACACACACACACACACATACACACACACACACACATATATATATAGTATAAACACACACATGCACACATTTTTATATATAAATGTATATATTTATAAATATATTAGGGATTAAAAATAATTTATAGATTACTAAAAGACTTGCTGTTTAGTGAATAAAGGTGAGCACGAAGAGCCTAAAAACATCCCTCTGCATTCAGAAAAGTCTGTTTTTGTGATGCTTCTGTTTCATTAGCTGTTCTTTTAGCTTGTGTCAGCCCTAATAACAGCAGATGCATGGGAATCCCATAAATAATCAGTAACATTCAACTATACTGAGATGATATGGAGAATGCACTTATCAAAACGAGTGTTAAATTAAATAACCATACGTACTACACAACAAAAGCCTCATTCTGACAATCATAATAAGTGGATGCAGTGTAACAAATCAGACAGTTTCACAATTAAGACATTTTCTATTCTTCATATTGTAACATTGTTTAAGTTGTTGAAAGTCCTGATAACTCCTATGAACAGCTCTTTGTGTGTCTGATAACGCTTCAGACAGTGACTCATGTCTAACAGACAGTCAGGATAATACTAGTCTACCCAGCTATAATAAATCTCTTACAGACTGTTCACTGAGGAACGAGTCAGTAAGATCACCACGTTTATTAATAACTAGACTCCTGCGAGACTGCATGCAGTAATTCTGTATCTTATGCATTAAATCAATCAAGCTAAGAAGACCATCAGTAGTTACTGAGGTTAACTTAAGGTAGTCACATCAAATGAGGTTAAATCTGCCTTGTTGTTTAATGTAATCTCAGAAATGTACATGAATAATGTGCTTATCATCACCTGATGCAGAGGAACGTGAATGTAGTTGCACTGGTGCATTTGCAACCAATAACTGGTTACATGAAAACACAAAGAAAGATACATTTTGATTCATATCGATAGATTTGGTAATTTTATGTCCTATTTAATATTTAAAGGGGACATCAAATGCAAAATTCACTTTGATATGTTTGAACTGAAATGTGTGTAGGCAGTGTGTGCACACAAGCACCCTATAATGATACAAATCCAGACAGTGCTTTGTAAAAATCCCCACAAATCAAATCAATTTTAAACACTTAATACTTAAGCTAATGTGAATAAAATTATACTTTTTTTTTTAGTTAGGACTTTTAAGTAAAATGTTTGACATTGTATCTGTACTCGGCAGAATAGAGCTCGCGTGTGAGTTTGCTAAGCGAGCCTAAAAAGAGTTTTACAAAATGTATGATTATGGCTTTTCAGTTAATGTGATCATTTAGGACATTAATGAAATTGATAATATTTTAAAGATAACATGTTAAGAGTTTGCTTTAAGACAATGACATAATAAAAGACAATTATTTATTCATTTTGAAGATATTATATTTTGTCTTATTATATTTTTTCTCACACAGAATAAATACGTTTTTTGGGGGCATTTCTTATAAATGAAAATATATAGCTGCCTGTATATTATAAGAAAGGAAATATGTATATGTGTGTGTCCTCCTTAGCATGGAACAGTTTGAGAAGCCCTGGCCTAAAAATACTCTGCATATTGGTTCAAATGATTCAACGGCTTCCGTGATGTCAGAAGAAAAGGAAAGTCATCGCAGAGGCAGAGCAAGTTAGAACAAATCGCTTCAAGATAACATTTTGTTTTCGTTATAAAAGCATGCACCAAAGATTCGTTCACAATACAACCAGAAACATGCTTTCGGAAAGTAAACATTGTCCGTGTGTGTTTCCTGTTTGCGTGAATGTGTTCTGTTGTCATGCGGTTTAAGCATCTGAGATCAGTTTGTGTGTCAGTCTTCAGTGTGTGTTTGTTTAGCTGTCATACTCACAGTTACTGTGGATTCACACTCCTGCTTCCTGCTGGATGAAGTCGAGCCAGGACTCTGACAGAAGACACAAAACTGAGCGTCAGACATGATCGTGATGCTGCGATGTGTGTGTGTGTGTGTGTGTGTGTGTGTGTGTGGTGTGTGTGTGTGTGGTGTGGGTTGCCATCTCCACCCTGAGCTCATCAGTCCCTTGGTTTACTTGCACTTGGGTTTCATAGGTGACATCAGCCGCACCTTCAGTAAATGCTCATTGAAGGTGATATTGTGCCACTGCAACCCCCCCTCTGTTTTCCATTGGTTGAGCTGATGTTGCTGTGTCGGGATGCAATGTTTTGAGAGCAGCACACAGGCGTTTTCAGGAGAATCAGCCCACGAATGGCTTACTAATAGTTAGTCTTGTAAAGCCAGACCTCTGATTGACAGAATAAGCACATTACAGCTGATTCTGGCCAAAAACACCCACTTAAACAGGAAGAAAACGCCAACACATGGAGAACCCAACGTTAGCAATGACAGATGACGTAGGGAAAAATATTCACATACCACTGTAATAATAATAATAAGTGCTGATTATTTCACAGACGAATATTTGGAATAATGTTTTAATGTTTTTAAAAGACGTCTTTACTGCTTAACCACGGCTGTGTTTATTTGATCCAGAAAAAAAAAGTACAAACAGTAATACTGTGAAATATTGCATATTGTATGTGAATATATGTGAAAATGTAATTTATTTCTGTGATGAAAGCTGAATTTTCAGCATCATTACTCCAGTCTTTAGTGTCGTTCAAGAAACATTTCTGATTATTATCAACAGTTGTGCTGCCAAATATTTTTGGGGAAACCATATATAGTTTATTTTTCAAGATGTTCTGATGAATGGAAAGATAAAAAACAGCATTTATTTGAAATAGAAATCTTTTGTAACATTATGAATGTTTTTACAGTCATTCTTGATATATTTAATGCAGCCTTGCTGAACAAAAGCATTCAAATCTTTTAAAAACTGTGTAACTCTGAAAATAAAGTAAAATACTCACATCTGATCAGGGATATTTCATTTGATTTCAGAAACACTGATTATTCAAATAACTAAACTGGATAAATCAAGTTCAGGTTCTTCCTGAGATGCACTCATTTTATCATTATCATGATCATTTATTATTAGAAATGCAACCCGTATCCAGGCAGATTGATAAAAAAAGCACCTTTGGGATAATATTAGATCTTGGTAGACTGAGAAACTGCTTTGTAATCCCTCCAAAAAAATTATATCAATATTGAATCATCAATAAATTGATATGCAATGAAAAATTGTACTAGCTCAAAGAGTCTCAGCTTGAATACATCTCTGTTAGAGTATTGTTTTATTGCCAGTGATGCAGATGGAGAGACATCCAAAAATAACTTTTGGAATGAAATCAGATTTGTAGTCCGGAGGAATCTGCTAAATGAATAAATGAGAACTAGCCGTACCTGTTGATCTGTGCTGGTCTTCCTCATCAGTACATGCGATGGCTCAGTCTGATGCAACGGGCTGCCATTATCATGAAATCCATTCACTGGAGAGGAAGAAAACACTGAGATGAGTTTGATTTAGAGCCATTAGATATCAACATCTTTTCCTCTCGCAAGGTCGTGTAACAAAGACGCAGAGCAGTGTGTAATGAACAGCATGCACTGCTATTGTGTACAGAATCAATGCACGTCTCCGTCTGTGCATTGAATTCATACAATGTTTGTAACAAAATACGCTGCTTTCCAGACGACACTGCCTTAAAAGAAGAATTAAGCCAATTCATGTTTTGGAATCGCTAAAAAGAATCAGTTCATAAGAGTCACTCTTTAAGGAATTTGACTACACTGGCTGTCTATGTTTTAGAATCGCTAAAAAGAATCAGTTCATGAAAGTCACTCTTTAAGGAATTTGACTACACTGGCTGTCTATGTTTTAGAATCGCTAAAAAGAATCAGTTCATGAGAGTCACTCTTTAAGGAATTTGACTACACTGGCTGTCTATGTTTTAGAATCGCTAAAAAGAATCAGTTCATAAGAGTCACTCTTTAAGGAATTTGACTACACTGGCTGTCTATGTTTTGGAATCGCTAAAAAGAATCAGTTCATGAGAGTCACTCTTTAAGGAATTTGACTACACTGGCTGTCTATGTTTTAGAATCGCTAAAAAGAATCAGTTCATGAGAGTCACTCTTTAAGGAATTTGACTACACTGGCTGTCTATGTTTTAGAATCGCTAAAAAGAATCAGTTCATAAGAGTCACTCTTTAAGGAATTTGACTACACTGGCTGTCTATGTTTTAGAATCGCTAAGAAGAATCAGTTCATAAGAGTCACTCTTTAAGGAATTTGACTACACTGGCTGTCTATGTTTTAGAATCGCTAAAAAGAATCAGTTCATAAGAGTCACTCTTTAAGGAATTTGACTACACTGGCTGTCTATGTTTTAGAATCGCTAAAAAGAATCAGTTCATGAGAGTCACTCTTTAAGGAATTTGACTACACTGGCTGTCTATGTTTTAGAATCGCTAAAAAGAATCAGTTCATGAGAGTCACTCTTTAAGGAATTTGACTACACTGGCTGTCTATGTTTTAGAATCGCTAAAAAGAATCAGTTCATAAGAGTCACTCTTTAAGGAACTTGACTACACTGGCTGTCTATGTTTTGGAATCGCTAAAAAGAATCAGTTCATGAGAGTCACTCTTTAAGGAATTTGACTACACTGGCTGTCTATGTTTTAGAATCGCTAAAAAGAATCAGTTCATGAGAGTCACTCTTTAAGGAATTTGACTACACTGGCTGTCTATGTTTTAGAATCGCTAAAAAGAATCAGTTCATGAGAGTCACTCTTTAAGGAATTTGACTACACTGGCTGTCTATGTTTTAGAATCGCTAAAAAGAATCAGTTCATAAGAGTCACTCTTTAAGGAATTTGACTACACTGGCTGTCTATGTTTTAGAATCGCTAAAAAGAATCAGTTCATGAGAGTCACTCTTTAAGGAATTTGACTACACTGGCTGTCTATGTTTTAGAATCGCTAAAAAGAATCAGTTCATAAGAGTCACTCTTTAAGGAATTTGACTACACTGGCTGTCTATGTTTTGGAATCGCTAAAAAGAATCAGTTCATAAGAGTCACTCTTTAAGGAACTTGACTACACTGGTTGTCTATGTTTTTGAATCACGAGGAAGAATCGTCTCATAAGAGTCAAGCGTTCAGGAATCAGACTGCATGGTTGATAGGCTGAAAATAATCGTCTCATAAGAGTCATTCAGACTACAACGGTGGACCCCTCTGATAGCTCCAGTCAGCAGGCCAAGGACAACAGTAGCACCTGAAGAAGAAAGTGATTCCTTTATCATTGAGACACATTATCTCCATCCTTCCAGACGTGGTACAGCACCTCCTGCACTCGGTCTAATTATAAACAGCCTGACTATATTTGTAGAACAAAAGAGCCTCTTTTGATGCTGATGGTCTGTGTGCGATAACAAGCTACTCCATTCTGCTTTATCAAGGGAGGGTCATTTCAAATGCCAGAGCAAAAAGCCCTCGCTCAACTCATTATTCCTGAAGCACAATTTATCAACAATTAGTTTAAATACGTCTGAGAGACAATTAAAAGCAACAGTTCACCCACAAATAAAAATCTGAAAACGTTCATACTCTCAGGCCATTCAAGATGTAGATGAGTTTGTTTCTTCATCAGATTTGGAGAAATGTAACATTTCATCACTTTCTTACCAATGGATCCTCTGCAGTGAATGGGTGCCGTCAGAATGAGAGTCCAAACAGCTGATAAAACATCACAATAATCCACACCACTCCAGTACACCAGTTAATGTCTTGAGAAGACAAAAGCTGTGTGTTTGTAAGAAACACATCCATTATTAAGATGCTTTTAACTAAAATGCCAGTAATATAATCCATAATAACGCTTCCTCCAGTGAAAAAGTCCATCTCCTGTTGTCTCTTAAACCCACATATTTGTTTAGAGTGTTTTGGCACGTAATGGTGCTTGATCTGAGCAGATTTCTCACCTGATTCAGTCCAGTGGAGGAAGCGTTATTATGGATTATGCTCATATTTGAGTTAAAAACATCTTGATGGATTTGTTTATTTTGGTTTCACAATATATTAACTGATGGACTGGAGTGGTGTGGATTATTGTGATGTTTTTATCAACTGTTTGGACTCTCATTCTGACGGCACCCATTCACTGCAGAGCATCCATTGGTAAGAAAGTGATGAAATGTTACATTTCTCCAAACCTGATGAAGAAACAAATTCATCTACATCTTGGGTGGCCTGAGGGTGACTATATTTTCAGAAAATATTGATGTAACCCTTAATTGTGAGACTATATTACAGTCATTCATCATAGGAAGTAAACATATTCAAATGCTCCTAATTGTGGAGTCACATGAGACAGGCTTTCTGCTGAGATGTGCTCATCCTGAACATGTCTACTGTTTCCTCCCTCGGTCCATGTCAATGACACTCATTTCTCTTCAGCTGGCTCATAATGTCATTTGCTCTATGGTGTGCCGTCCACATGCTGGATCTCTGGTGGACGCGATTATCCTGTCTATCTATCATTAAGATGTGCTTTTAGACATGTTAAATGCTGATAGCCGGTGCAAATCAAATCAAGAGTACTAAACGGAGCTCAGGACGGAGGAGGGGCAGTAGATTCTCCATTAGATGATTTGTGGACGGATGGAGGAGGAAAAGATTTTGGACAAGTGCTGAAGTACTGTGATCTACAGTGGTGTCTGAAAGTCTGAGAGCACAATGACAGTCTGAGATGAACTTATAAAGAATGTTTCACGCTCAAATATTTCTAAATGATGCTGTAGAATTAAAACAAAAAAAACTGATTTGTGACTTTTAATTTTCCTTTTTGATTCAACTTCTCACTCAAACGCAAATGCTGTCAATATTTGAAAAAAAAACGTATTAAATCTAAAGCATCAAAACAAAATGTATTATATTTTTCAAAATCAAAATTGAATATATATATTTATTATTTAAGTATACATTTTATAAAATGTTAATCTTGTAAAAATATGCATATTGAAACAACATGAAATAAATAAAAGAAAGTATTTTCAGACTTTTGTGCACCACTTTCTTTTTAATAAGTGTCACGTTTCCCCGTAGCAAAAGTTACAGACATTATTCTGCTTTTTTTTTTGTAATTTTAAGCCATATTGTATCACATCAATTATTGACATTTCTAGACTAAAATAGTGGCTTAAATTGGATAATTGTACTCCATTTTCTACGGCCTTTACATTATATGGCATTTTCTGAATATGCTTAATTTCTTTGATTTAGTTAGTTATGTATCTCTAACTTAAATGTGAGAGGCTACAGCAGGACTATACTGGGCTAGTCTAAACATTGCAGATGACATTTTTGACCAGTTAGTGATCAATGATAGCTGCAAATATTCTAGACTGAAACTCTGTCCTCAAATCTTTCCTGTAGATTTCCAGTGAAGCAGTTGACCTTGAAAGCTGTTCCTAGAGAGACAAATCTAACTAGAGTTTGATCGGCTGGTGTTGAGAGCATGTCTGAATACTGAGGTGACTTATTAACTTCAACTGTTTCACACAGCCAAGCTGTGAATCTTTGACGAGTGAGTATCTCACACTCCTTTCTGTTGATGTTTTACTAAGATTTATTAAGGAGGCAGACACTTTTGATACCGAACAAGCACTGGTAAGAAATTGTAGCATTCCATCACTTGTTCACCACTGCAGTGAATGGGTGCCGTCAGAATGAGAGTCCAAACACTTGATAAAAACATCACAATAATCCACACCACCCCAGTCCATCAGTTAATGTCTCGTGAAACCAAAAGCTGCATGTTTGTATTGAACAAATTCATCAAGATGTTTTTAACTTCAAAATGTTGCTAAAATACGAGTATATAATCCATAATAACGCTTCCTCCAGTAGAACAGTCCATCTCCTGTTGATCTCTCACATCCAAATCCACCGACATATTTTTAGAGCTGTTTTGGCTTGTAAACAGTGTTTTGTTCAAATTTCTCTCCTGATTCAGACCAGACAACCTTTTTCACTGGAGGAAGCGTTTTTATGGATTATGGACTCATATTTTAGCCATAAACAACTGTTGTGGATTATTGTGATGTTTTTATAAGCTGTTTGGACTCTCATTTTGACGGCACCCATTCACTGCAGAGGATCCATTGGTGAGAAAGTGATGAAATGCTACATTTCTCCAAATCTGATGAAGAAACAAACTCATCTACATCTCGGATGGCCTGAGGGTGAGCACATTTTTAGCTCATTTTAATCTTTAGGTGAACTATTTCTTTAATATAACCGGAACGATCAAATCTATCAAATATGCTGTTGTTGTTGTTAATATCCACTGCGAGAGATTCCCACAGATTGTCTGTGAGTGTCCAGCGTCCCAAACACAGATAGCACAGGACATCTGTAATCAAAACAGGACGAGTTTATCGTGCGCTTTCACTCCGTCCAGATAAAACACCTCTGGCCAAAAGCTCTGACAGTCAATGCTCTCCATTCAGTTTGGATGCATCATCCATGTCTTTTCATTTCCACTATTTATGATGGCTGATCAGAAAACAGCAGTTTTAAACAGCACACTGATTAGGTACTGGAGAAGGTCATGTTATGACTGAAATGTTTGCTGTTTATTATGTGCTTTTGTGTTGATTTTTTTCTCCCACACAGTGTGCAGGCATTTTTTGCAACTTTCCACCTTTTTGAATTATATATAGATGGTGATTTTCATATGTAAAGGTGCATTTCTCACCTATCGGGACAGAGTTCTTGTGTTTCACTGGTGTTTTCGGGGTGCCAGGCGTGCTGGACGGCCGCTCCCATGTTGTCTCTGGAAAAACAAGAGCAAAATCAAGCCATTTCCTGTCAATTACATCATCTGTTTTCTTCTGTTGGGAGGTAATGCTCAATAAACGCCACATCAGTAATAACCTAATGCACAGTGCTCTCACAGTGGCCATATCAGATATTCACACAGACACAAATCAATCCTCCCAAAAAACAGTTTCAGTAACCATTGACAGAGATTTACTGAAAACCTGTTTTGAGCAAGTCCTCATTTATAAAACTCTCCATAGAATTCATCCTTAAAGTGTACGTAGGCATTATAAAACCATGCATATGCACAAAAATCCCAGTTAGGGGAAGATTGTGCGTACGTGCATCTCCACCCTGACTCCTCCCCGAAATCACCACATATTGATCAACACATTACAACGCCTAGTTTTACTATGCATAACCTCTTCTGCATATCATTTCCATGCATATTCCCATCCACGTGACACCATGTTTAACACCGTCAAAGGTACAAGACATTAAGGAAATATGAGATACCGACTATAAATGCCATTTGTGCCAAACTTTTATTTTTTGTGCTAAAAGTCATCCAATATCCTTGTTATGTTTTAGAATAAATATATAAAAATATTCATAAAAAAACTAAACTGTTTAAAATACATATCAAATAAATATTTTTGAATATTTTTTTAAGTTATAAAGAATAAAGTTGATCTAATTATTTTACACTAGCTATTTAGTGGAAACAGATAGGCCTATATTTATTGCACTGTAAATACAATAGTCTGACTCGACGTGTTACTGACGTATTTAAAAAATGAAACGTGCAATTCTTGCTGTTTACTTCCAGTTGATGATGATGAGCTTTATTTGTCACATACACAATTATACAGAGTATAATGAGCAGTGAAATGTGTTCTCTGCATTTAACCCATCCAAGAGCACACACTTGCAGCAGTGGGCAGTCGACATTGCGGCACCCGGGGAGCAGTTGGGGGTTCGGTGCCTTGCTCAAGGGTCTCAACTCAGTCGTGGACAATTCCTGCCAGAGCCGGGATGTTGTATCCTTCCAGTTGTATCTTTCAGGTACAGTGGTATTTTTCATAATGTTGTGGAGATGTCTTCACACGACATTAACACCTCCCGTGCAGCTGCGGTTGTACAGTAAGTTATTATCATTTGACCTATTCAAACCGGACCGTTCGACCACTGAATGTCCGCCATAATATCGAAGTAAGTGCGCATCATTGATCATTGTTCTCCCTAAATATATGCAGTTGATTTATAGTGCACCTATGGCATTGCTGTCATTAAAACATACTGTGGCAGTAGCATGCCACAGGAAAACCATCCACTACAAATATGTTTCATATTGCCTAATTTTTGCTCAACTTCTGCGTAATGACTTTATGTAATTTCAGTGCTTATTTACACTATGAGAGTGGAATATTTAATGTAAATATGTATATCGACATGAAAACAGAGTTTAAAATAGTTGTTTACTTCATTAATTTTCTCACTCCTGGAAAAAGAGTTTGTACACATGGGTCAGAGTTTGCTTGCAGGTGCGGACATTTTCCCGTTAAGTTTGTTTTTATAAATCCCACCTTTTGCAGGCAGGTTTTGTGCGAACGCAATGGTTATAAATGAGGCCCCAGATGTCTTCCTTATGGCATTTTTATTAATTTACAGGGAATCAAATCATAAGTAATTTGCTGTAATAATTATAGTATTTCTCCTTCAAAAGTTACTTAACATTTTCATAGATATATTATTTCTCTGATTTACCACTGAAGATTTCAGTTAAACTTAAATGACATGAATTGAGAACAGATCGAATGCAGAAGCATTTAGTGTGAAGATGAAGGAGAATGAGATGAAAATAATCAACATTAGACGTTGCATACACAGTTTCATGAATAAAGCATTGCTCAGAATGTTTTCTCAAAAACGTGCAATGCATGCATCTGATTAGATTTATTGTCCTCATTAATATAGAAATGCATTTTAATCCATGTGTCCTCTGCATATGGAATTGTGAAGTTCGGAGAACTATGAAACAGAGAAGCCGGTTACTAAGCAACGATCATCTGAGAAGCTGATTAGTCTAATTATTTAGTTCAAACGAGCTGTGAGCGTTTGGACGGCAGGACTGGGCTCGACATCTACAGTATTGTTGTAGTTTGTGCTCAGCAGTGAGTGCGACTGATCTTCTGGCACGGTCCTCCAATCTGTGACCAATGTGGTGCTTTGGCACTGTGGGCGATGAATAATGGCCTAGTTTTCTGTATTTCATCTTTAATTTAGCACCATCTGTATTGGCTCCGTTGTTCCTCCAGCTACTGTACGAGTCATGAGTGTTCAATCAAACCATTAGGAAACAGATTTCATCTTCGTACATGGCAGCAAATACAAAGATAATGTTTGACTACTGGCATTGAATGCCTCTATGGAAATGTGTTGTGATTTTTAAAGTGGTAATTGTATTAATTTTGCCAATCTTCAAATATACCAGATTAATACAATCCATTATTGGATTGATTCCTCAGAGTTACTGTGGTGATTGTAAAGAGTTTGAGCAGCATCTTAACCCGCCCAGCAACAGCAACACTGACTCGACCAATCACATGAGTTTTGGGCGGAGCTATCAGTTGTCTTAACCAATGATAGTGTTCAGGAAACCTGTTTGATAACAATTGTTACGAGGCTACGAAAAGCCCTTTCTGCCACTTAATAAAAAATAATAATACAAAAAAATTTAATTGTGACTTTTTATCTAACAATTCTGCCTTTTTCTCACAATTCTAACCAACTCACAATTCACAATTCACAATTTCTCACAATTCTAACCAAATCTGAACCACAATTCAGATTTTTCCTGTAAGTATTGCGAGTTTTTATCTTGTAATTTAGACTTTTTTTTCCCACAATTCTGCATTTATTTCTTGCAATTCTGCATTTATATTTTGAGATTATTTTTTTCACCATGGAATACAAAAAGATAATTGTGACTTTTTACATCACAATTCATTTATTTATATTTTTTTGCAGTTGCAAGTTTATATCTCACAATTCTAAGTTCAGAACCAAGCTTGCATACTAATGCAACATAAATGCATACATTTATATACATTTATGCATACAGTTTAACATCTTTTTCCACATCCTTCCTTCTCATGTACTTTAGTGATCTATTTTAGATCTCAGAGGGTTTTCTGAACTCTCCACCTGCAGGTTAGTGAGGTTGATCTGAAACAAGCGGTTTAGTTATTCATTTATTCAGATTCATGTGTGTTCCCCAGAATAAAACTCATTTACCAAACCACAGCCAAAAAGAGGAAGGAAACCACGCACACACACACACACACACACACACACACACACACACACACACACACACACACACACACACACACACACACACACACACACACACACTCATACACACACACACACACACACACACACACACACACTCATACACACACACACACACACACACACACACACACACACACACACACACACACACACACACACACACACACACACACACACACACACACACACACACACACACACACACACACACACACACGTGTTACCATGGTGATCACACAACACAACAACCCTCTGTTTCAGCCACGTGAACTTAAACACATACTACAAATCAAGCTAAAACCAAGGAGCTAAAAGACTCTCGCACTGTTTGGCTGGATCTGTGTTTGTATGAGACTTTGTGTGAATGAGTAATGGACCCAGAGAAGTTAATAACGTCCTAATAATCATTAATCAGGCAGGACTGGATCTGGACGGCGTGATGAAACTCTCTGTGGATTCCAGTTTCTCTTACTCACAGACTTTGTAGGATTATTGTAATTGGTTGGTTAGAAGATTGATTTGTTTTCTTGCTTTCACAACTCACGCCTTCCCTCTGTTTCACAGTTTAGCTCGAGTAATAACGAGGAGCGAATGTTGCCTTTACTGCCCACTTCATTGGTGGAGTTGGGCTGTTTTTGAGTGTAAGTGGCAACCATGGAAATGCAAGTGATGTAATAGAAACCATGGGGAAGATGAATGTGTTCATTATTAAATGTCAAGTACCTAAATGTGAATCTTCAAGCCTTTAAATCAGTATAATAGTAGCTTTTATTCCACTCGGTTTGAAAGTAATAATATAAAATCAAAACTGGTGTTGTGTTCACTTTGAATGAATTTTCACAGAGATTGCTAATACATTTCATGAATAATTACAAAGAAGCTGAACATTGAATTAAACAAAGTATTTTAAAAGTTAAGTATTTTCTCGTGTGTTTTTCTTCTAAATATATTTTTTACTGTACATTGCATTGAAATGTAATTTTAATTAAAAATGATTTATATAATAAAAAAATTTTTTTTTTTTAAACTAATAACTTTTTTGTCCTACCTTATTAGCTTACTATATAAAAAATAACTTATTTTTTATTTAAAAATACATTCCATTAATACCGTGCATTGACTTTTATGCTGAGTATTATAATATAATTTATTTTTGAATTTTTAGGAGGCATAAAGTCATAATAAAATCATGATATTTATAATATAATTTGTATTTGTAAAAAACTACTCTGAATAATACTTTAAAAAACGTTTTAAAATAATTGAAATATACTTACATACATTCAAAGTAAAAGATCTTGAAAACAGGGTAAAAATGTGCTGAAACAAGTGTAAACTGCTGAATACGAGTAGTAGAAGAGATGATGCTTCTTTTAGCAACATATTAGAATGAATGGTGTGAATTTTGCAGAACGTGGGAATGGAAACTTCATAGACACATCTAAAATGTGAGAAAAGGCCCAGAGATGTTATAGCAGGTAATGGAGGTGATTTTTGAAAGCATTTCTTCAGTTTAACTGTGGCATACAGAATACACTGTGGCTGTAAACAGGGCATTGTGTGCTGACTGATGACTCTGACCGGGACAATGCTGATTGTTTGGACACAATGAGAAGTGGAGATATCAGTACCGATCCTCTGATCCGGTCAGAACAGCCTATATCAAACGTGCTCGACTGTCTGCCGACATTCACAGATGCTGTTCAATGTGTTTCAGAGTCTTTCACATGACAACAACATCATCTGCAACCAAAGACAAAACACCGCACGACTGAGGGTCTAGTGCAGATGCCAGGGATCACCTTGGATTTGGCCATTGGCCATGCTTTATCACAAGATGAGAGGAAAAGAATAGGGAAAAAAAATATAATTTATATTTATTTTTCAACTTTTTTTGCATTAATACGTAATAAACAGTGTCGGGGGATAATGCATTACAAGTAACGCGAGTTATGTAATAATATTACTTTTTTCAAGTAACTAGTAAAGTAATGCATTACTTTTTTAATTTACTAGAAAAGTTACTTTTTCCCCATTTATTGATGACAGTGCGCCGTGTGAACATGATCTTACTGTAGTTCTAGACTAAATATGAATGTGTATTAATTCATCCCACTCTCAAAAAACAGATTCAGTATTCATCAAAATGAATTAAAACAGTGAAACTCAGAATATGATGCAAACCTGCAATAATTAAACATGTTAAACAACACAAATATATCTAATCTCATTTTATTAACCGATGTGTTTGCTGCTGACCTTTGATGATCCAGTTCAACCATACTAATAAGCAAAAATTACTTAGAATATCTAATAATTGTGCTTGATTGTTTTTTAATTGCTGAAGAGTGTTGAACTTCTCCTGTGTTCGTCTGTACAGACGTGATTTACTCGTCCTTCAGTCTGAGGTTTATTCATTACACTTTCTGGTGTGAAAGGGCTTTTATATTTGCTATAAATATAACTTATTGTATTAAAACAAATAATCAAGCCTTGCTCATATTTAAAAGTAACGCGAAAGTAACGCAAAAGTAACGTAACGCATTACTTTCCATAAAAAGTTACTAAGTAACATAATTAGTTTAATTAGTTACTTTTTTAGGGAGTAACGCAATATTGCAATGCATTACTTTTAAAAGTAACTTTCCCCAACACTGGTTATAAATAAAAAGAATTTGATAAATATTATAATTTATTATTATATATTATTATAAAAAATTTAAATGTTATATCAAATATATATTAATGCATTTTAATATAATATAGTACATACATAAAGGAACTTATGGCCTGCAGTCCTCAGTGGGGGTTGATTTTTGGCCCTTTGTGTTTAAAGGTTTGTACACCTCTGATTTAGTGATGTTGGAGAATCTTACCGTTGCTGACGGTGTTAACGTAGTATCTGCGTCCCTGCGATGACATGTAGCACTTCCAGTCTCTGGGCAGTGGCTCGTCCAGAGGAGACATCGAAGACAGTTTCTGCAACACAAGGGGAATGAATGATGTCAGTAATTTCTGAAGAAGCTTCACTGGACAAAAATATGTTCAGTGCTAAAATACACAGTCCATCCGTTTCCGCTGACATACTTTCACAAGCACAGACCTGTAAAAGACTTCGGACAGCTACACTTAAAAATCAAGGTTCTTTATCGGCATCAATAGCTGCTTGAAGAACCATAAAAGTACAAATAAAGAACTAAGGGTTCTTTATAGTAGAAAAAGGTTCTTTAGATTATTAAAGTGTTACACATAATTGATTCATATTATTGTGTTGACATAAAAACTTCTATTAAAAAAGGGAAAAGAACTTTGCAAATGCTTCAAGACCCTCAAAAGACACATTCATGCAATTATTTTAATTTTACAACCCCGATATGTTGAGACGTTATTTCAATTTGAATACAATGAAAACTAAAAGACTTTCAAATCACATGAGCCAATATTGTATTCACAATAGAACATAGATAACATAAATGTTTAAATTGAGAATTTCTTTCAATTTTATGCACAAAATGAGCTCATTTCAAATTTGATGCCTGCTACTGGTCTCAAAATAGTTGGGACGGGGGCACGTTTATCATTGTGTAGCATCTCCTCTTCTTTTGAAATCAGTTTAAAGACATCTGGGCAATCGAGGTCATGAGTTTCTGGAGTTTTGGTGTTGAAATTTGGTCCCATTCTTTCCTGATATAGGTTTCACGCTTCTGAAGAGTTCATGGTCATCTTTGACATCTATTATTTTAATGATGCGCCTAATGTCCTCTATAGGTGAAAGATCTGGACTGTAGGCAGGCTAATTCAGCACCCAGACTCTTCTACTATGAACCCATGCTGTTGTAATAGCTGCAGTATTTTGCATTGTCCTGCTGAAATACACGTAATCTGGAGGGGAGCATATGTTGCTCTAAAACCTTTATATACAGCAGGGAAAATAAGTATTTGACACATCAGCATTTTTATCAGTAAGGGGATTTCTAAGTGGGCTATTGACACAAAATTTCCACCAGATGTAGCCATCAAGCCAAATATTGAATTCATACAAAGAAATCAGAACATTTAAGTATACAAGTTGAGTCATAATAAATAAAGTGAAATGACACAGGGAATAAGTATTGAACACTTTATTTAATACTTTGTAGAAAAGCCTTTGTTGGTGATTACAGCTTCTAGACGCCTCTTGTATGGAGAGACCAGTCGTCTGCATTGCTCAGGAGTGATTCTGGCCCATTCTTCCACACAAATGGTCTTTAAATCTTGAAGGTTCCTTGGGCCTCTTTTATGAACTTTGATCTTCAGTTCTCTCCATAGATTTTCTATGGGATTTAGGTCAGGTGATTGACTGGGCCATTCAAGCAGCTTGATTTTCTTTCTTTGAAACCACTTCATTGTGTCCTTGGCCTTGTGTTTGGGATCATTGTCTTGCTGAAATGTCCACCCTCTTTTCATTTTCAGCTTTCTGGTAGATGGCAGTAGATTTTTATCCAGAATGTCCCGGTACATTTCTCCATTCATCCTGCCTTCAATAATATGAAGTCTGCCAGTACCCCTTGCTGAAAAGCAGCCCCAAACCATGATGCTTCCACCCCCAAACTTAACTGTTGGTATGGTGTTCTTGGGGTGGTGGGCAGTGCCATTTCTTCTCCAAACATGGTGTGTAGAATGACTGCCAAAAAGTTCAATTTTGCTTTCATCTGACCATACTATAGTCTCCCAATAATCCACAGGCTTCTCCAAATGCTCTTTCGCAAACTTTAACCGAGCCTCAACATGCTTTTTGTTCAGCAATGGAGTCTTGCGTGGTGAGCGTGCATGGATGCCATGGCGGTTCAGTGCATTGCTTATAGTTTTCTTTGAAACAACAGTACCTGCTGATGCAAGGTCTTCCTGAAGTTCTGCCCGAGTGGTTCTTGGCGCTTGGAGAACTCTCCTGATTATTCTTTGGACTCCTCGGACAGGGATCTTACGTGGAGCACCTGATCGTGGCCGGTTTATGGTGAACTGATGCTCTTTCCATTTCCGGATAATGGCCCCCACAGTGCTCACAGGAACATTCAGCATTCTGGAAATGCGCCTATAACCATTCCCATCAAAATGCTTTTCAACGATAAGATTACAAAGATCTACAGAGAGTTCTTTGCTTTTACCCATCATGAAGTCTTTCCTGTGTGCCTCCTAGGTAATGAGAAGCCTTTATAGGCCATCAATTAGGACTAAAGCAGCTGATATCAATTAGTACTGATAGGGGGCAGGGGTTCTCTCTCAATACTGACAGATTTCAGGTGATCTCCTTGCTTTCTATGCCATTTTGCACCTTGTTATCTTCATGTGTTCAATACTTATTCCCTGTGTCATTTCACTTTATTTATTATGACTCAACTTGTATACTTAAATGTTCTGATTTCTTTGTATGAATTCAATATTTGGCTTGATGGCTACATCTGGTGGAAATTTTGTGTTAATAGCCCACTTAGAAATCCCCTTACTGATAAAAATGCTGATGTGTCAAATACTTATTTTCCCCGCTGTACCTATTAGCATTCATTGTGCCTTCCAAAACATGCAAGCTGTATGCTCCATACCGTATAAACGTATGCCCCCCCATACCATCAGAGATGCTGACTTTTGAACTGAACGCTGATAACACGCTGGAAGGTTTCCCTCCTCTTTAACCCGTAGGACACGGCGTCTGTAATTTCCAACAAGAATGTCAAATTTGGACTCGTCTGACCATAGAACACTTTTCCACTTAGAAAAATTATATTTTAAATGAGCCTTGGCTCACAGGACACAATGGCGCTTCCAGTCCATGTTCACATATGGCTTCCTTTTTGCATGATAGTACTTTAGTTGGCATCTGCAGATAGCACAGTGGATTGTGTTTACCGACAGTGGTTTCTGGAAGTATTCCTGGGCCCATTTAGTAATGTCAATGACAGAATCATGCCGATGAATGATACAGTGTTGTCTGAGTAACTGCTCTCATTCGTTTTCAGAGACTCTGTTGAGTTCATATATCTGTCATAGTGTAAGTCACAGACTATCGCAAAAAAGTGCCCTTTAGAAAAGCTGCTTTTCTAATTGCCCTAATATATGCGGAACTTAAGTTTATCTAAATATTTAATTAAAATATATAATTACATAAGTAATCAGTAAATTATCAAACAATAAATTACTTTATGATTACAGCTTTGAATGTTGAATATTTAAGCTTGAATTAGATTTTATTTTTGAATTTTTCTGTTTGAATTTTTATTTTAGATAAGGTTTTAGTACTTCTTTTGTGTTGACTAGTCTTTTTTATTGTTTTTTTGTAATGTCTTTCTATTTTTTTTAAATGTCTATACATTTTAGTTTTAGTTATTCAGTTTTAGTATTAGTCAACTACCTGAAATACATTTTTTTTATGTTAAATATTTTATTTGCACTTTAGTTAGTGTTTATTTTATTTCAAGTAATATTGTGTTTTATATTTAGTTAACTATAATGCTGTGAGTTTCTCAATCTCCCCCATGCTTTGGTTCATGTTCTGATCTGGGTTGATGTGCCGGCTTGTCCTGACATATGTATGATTAAATAATGCATGTTTCAGATGGCAGACCATCTAAACCCTGAGGACGTCCATCATCAGACGCCAAATGTGCCCGTGGACACAAACAGACGGCTTGCGACTCTCAATCACATCAGGATCAATAACGGTACAGACTCCTGTCATGCTCTCAACATGCAAGCTTTCAGTCTCTATGGAATATGATAGCGGTATGATATCAGAGGCCTAGAAATGTAGGTAGGTAAAAGATGTAGAAATCTTGCACTTTTGTTTTTGTGTCTATATGACACGCTTCTTCACGCCTCATTGAGACTCTGGAAAATCAGGAATGATCCATCAAACACTCCAGGAACGAATGCTTTGAATACTGAATCTTGTGTATTTGAGCTCTCGAGACCGTTGGACACATTGAGTCTGATTTAACAGCTGCTCATATATGACATACTGCATATACAGTATGTGTGTCAATAATCAGATCTAGTAGATTTCTATTAGTCTGTACTGATTTATAGAGGAGTATTTTGTAGCATTTGGTTAATGTGGTAAATGTATTAAGGTATTGCCAGTGTTGCCGAGAGAGAGCGCAGTCAGACGTGATCGTGAGTCAGTGTGACTCCATCGGTCCAGATCCGCATGTTTGACTTCATGTTCAGAGAATCAGAGTCATCATGAGTGTGAGTCAGGCTTTCCTGACCCTCACGACAACCAGCGGATCCACCCAACATATGTGTGTGAGTGTGTGACAGCACTGCATAAACACAGAGCACAGGGCCCGATGGATCTGCTCAATGATCTTAGGACTTCCTTTAAAGGGACTTTGGTTCTTCTTGTTAATAAAAACGACTATTACTACCACTGTTGATGTTGTTCTTATATTCAAGGTTCTTTATTATTCGTCACATACACAATCATACAGAGTATAATCAGTAGTGAAATGTAAGTCAGGACAGGTCCGCTCAATGGACAGTGCAAAAAAAATAAAAATAAAACAATGAAACATAACACAAGAGAATATATATAAATATAGGTGAGAATAAAAATAAAAATAGGAACAAATAATAAAATAAAATAAGGAGTAAAATGTGCAATGAGATAAAATGTGCAATACAGTATACTGTGGTTTAATAAATATTAATATAAACAGGGATGTGCAAATATTGTACATCCCAAATATTGTAATTACTTATAATATTAATAATATTTATTATTATTATTAACCATCATAATAAGTACTAAATAATAGTGTCAGTATTTATTGAAAATAAAATATGCAATAATAATAATACAAATATATTTTTATAATACTTAAAAAAATACCTAGACTCCTAATTTTATTCAAAGGCGAGATCTTTCTAGTTATCTTTTTTAATAATACAAGCATTCTTATTTTTATAATGAAATTATTTATTTTTCTTATTATTATATATATTATATTATTATATAATAATATATGAACTTATTAATACTAATATTATTTATTGAAAATAAAAATGTAGTAATAACATATAAAACAATAATGAAATCCTTCTAGACCACTGGTTTTCTCATTAACCTTTCTTATTAATACAAATATTATTTTTATAATAAAACATGTATCATTGTTATTAATGTTATTATTTATATTAATGATGTTTATTCTACTTACTAATAATACATTATTGATGATATATATGTTGTAGAGCCTGAATAAAAAATATTTATTCACAATAATAATAATAATACAAATTCTAGACTTTTAATGTGATTAAAAGATAAATCATTCTTGTTTTCAATTAATCCTTCTTATTAATACAAATACTTTATCCTTACAGTAAGAAAAATGTGATTATTCTTAATACTATTATTTTTTGAAAGTAATAAAATAATGAAGTAATAAAAATACAACAATTTATTAATAAATATATGGTATAATAAAAAGCCAATAACTTTCTTCCTTATGAGTTTAAAGTTTTCTCCATAATTGTGCAGAATTGGTTGCTTTAGAAAGCAAACTCCTACAGTGTGTTTAAGCCCCCCCCCCCCATATTCTACCCTGTCAGCAGTTTCAGCCCATCAGGGCAAATAAGAGAAGTGTCTGTTTCCTATAATTCACTTTCACATTTATTAACAGCCCTCAGTGACAGAGCGCTGCTTTAACTCTATACAGATGTTTACACTTCAGCGGCCCGACCAACCGGACAATTTCACTTACGCGCATCTTATGATTTTCTCATAATATGTACCTGTTTAATTCAATCTAAAGTTTATAATGTGAAAGAGGATCAAGCAGTGAGAGAAGCAGCACTCTGTATGGAGTGTCAAGCTTGCAGACTCGTTCTCAGCAGATCCGTGAGCACTGGAGAGGCTGAGACGTCTCTTCCAGACCCAAAGAGAGAGAAAACATGTAAACCAACATGCTGCTGCACGACTGAACACTCTCTGGGCTTTGTTTTGATTCTCCAGATGTAAAACTTGGAGCGTCGCAGTCGATCTCAGATGAGAAGCACGAAACTCCCACAGACTGAGATGGCAAACAATAGTTATCAGTGTGACTGATAACAAGGCCTGTTTGTACAGTTTCTCTCTGTATTGCACCACTAGTTTCTGTTTCTCTCTCTCTCTCTGCACGGAACGAATGTCCGACAAAATTCATTCTGGTGAGCAGAACATTTCCATTGTTAATTACAGCCTGTCAGTCATTCTGTAATCTTTCCAGATCGATGCTGTTATTCACCAACATTCAGTCAGATTCATTCAGTGTTTATCACCATTAGTCACTGTCACTAATGCTTTATTAATTAGTCTCTTACAGCAGGTGAACAACTTATATGAAAGCTATTTAGAACAGATAATCTATTTATAGATCATATGACTCATGTATTTGCTCAAAGTTAGTTTGAGTCGAGAAACAGATATGTGTGTTGGACTTTAGATGAATTAACAAAATGCTTATAAACGGAAGCTTTAAAGCATTAGTTTGGCCAAAAATGAACATTTTCTGAAAATGTGCTCAAGAAATGTAGCATTGCATCACTTGCTCACCAATGGATCCTCTGCAGTGAATGGGTGCCGTCAGAATGAGAGTCCAAACAGCTGATTAAAACAATAATCCAATAATCCACACCACCATTCAAATACATCATTCAGATGTTTTTAACTAAAATATGAGTCCATAATCCATAATTACACTGAATTTCAGAAGTTCATCTCCTGTTGTCTCTCACATCAAAATCCACCCACTTATTAGTTTGGACTGTTTTGGCTTGTAAATCTGTGCAGATTTCTCTCCTGATTCAGACCAGACCACCTTTTCACTGGAGGAAACATTTTTTGGGATTATGGACTCATATTTTAGCCAGAAACAATGGTTTGAAGTTAAAAAACTTCTTGAAGTTGAATTAGTTTCTTACAAACAAGCAGCCTTTGTCTTCTCAAGACATTAACTGATGGACTGGAGTGGTGTGGATTATTGTGATGCTTTAATCAGCAGTTTGGACTCTCATTCTGACGGCACCCATTCACTGCAGACGATCGATTGCTGAGCAAGTGATGCAATGCTACATTTCTCCAAATTTGATGAAGAAACAAACTAATCTTGGAGAGCCTGAGGGTGAGCACATTTTCATTTCTGGCTGAACTATTCCTTTAATGAACAGCAAAGTAAAATAACATTGCTGATCACAGAATCTTCGTAATCAATAAACTGTTGTGCTGTTTTTGTCATTCTTAGCTGTTCACGTGGTGTTGAGGTATTGGTCTGCTGTGAACTTTCTCACTGTCATGTATGTGAATCTGCTGTCACACATCCATCCATCCATTGGCTGATGTTCGTACAGGACTGTTTACACCAGTTAAAACAAGCATTATGTTTTATATAAAGGTTAGTGGAGAGCAGGGTTTACTGTAGTGAATATTTGTCAGAGTGGCATTAATTTGAGCCAGATATTTATAGAGATGTTACATATCACAGCATTTGCACATTTGGTTTGACACCAAACACAGGAATTGAGAAAGTGAGGTGATGCACCATAATAAAGTGATGCTGTAGAAATGAACAGATCGTAGCACTATATACACACTCGGATGTTTAGATTCTAATGAAAGCCAAAAAAAGAGGAAGAGATAGAAATGAGAAACACATTAGAAGAGTGAGCATCCTCTAATCAACAAGCATGAATTACTAGCATGTTAATAATCTATATGGATCTATCTATCTATCTATCTATCTATCTATCTATCTATCTATCTATCTATCTATAAAACTCCGCCCCTCAGACGATTTCATTGGTCAGCTCAATCATGGTCAACTGTCAGGAAAAGTTCATACTTAGTGATAATCATGAATGGACTGACTGATCAATGGATCTGGGGTGCGTTACCCAAAAACAACTATGGTTGCAAGTTCTGTCGTTACCAATAGAGTTCAATGTACTAACGACCATAGTTAACTAACGATGCTTTTTGGAAACGCACCCCAGGTTTAGGCTAGGGCTATGGGTTAGTATGTGTTTAAGTGTTTTGTAGACATTCAGCACTGTGATTGACATGACCAGTGAAGTCTCCAGATGGGTTTGCACTGAACAGGTTTAAAAAAAAATTTACAAAATGAATGCAACTCTAGCTTATTTGCTCCAAAAGTTCCAATAACTTTAAAACGGGGAAATAAATCAGAGAAAATTCACTCATCTTGACTGAAACATTTTAGTAGCTTTAAGAAGAATCAGTGAATAATTATTGCAGTGAATGCAGTGTTTAATTTACATTTGATTATTTGATTTCTGTAGTATCCTATTTCTTACTTGAATGCTGTTAAACCTAAATTCTTATATTGTATTTGTTCTATTGGTTGTTATTTGCATCATTGTTCTTATTTTAATGTGTTCTTGTCTGTGATTATGTCGTAATGTGATACATGAACTTCTATATTTATGCTTTTTGTAAAGTTTCTGAGGGGCCATGTAAAGTAAACACAGTAGCGTATTAACATTCTTGTTATGGATAGCTAGTAACTTGGTCAATAACAGGCTGGTCATGTGATATCAACACGGACCGACCCAAGGTTGAGCTTAGCCTATTCTACAAAACTAACGTGAGTGATATATCAGCATTTGACTATTTCTCAAAATTAGTTTCTTTATGTGTAACGTTCAATTCACACAAAACAAGTGCAAGTTTCATGCTGACCAAGCGATATGAAAAGACCGAGCTTGAGAAACGAGGAAGTCTCGATCCAAAGATTTCAACGAAAGGGGTAATAAGGGAATCGAAAATGGGCACAATACGGGTCATGGTATCGCTTCACCAGAGACAGATGCCCATCATGAGGGGAACTCACGGCCTTCTTTATCGCAAACACTCAGAACCGGTTTGAAACGTTTCGATGGGCGAGTAAACGCTCGAGTGGCATCATTATAGACTACTGAATGAATCACAGATTTCACACTGAACACCCTAAAATGACTCAGAACATCCCCCCCCCCAACCCCCGCGGGATTAGTAAAGAAAGAACTACTCAGAAAGTTGTCACAACTTTCACCAATTGAAAGTTATAAAGGCTAAATGTTAGGCCAAATGTTCCAATGTTTATTCTTGTTTTTATATTTGCTATAACGTTGAGAAAATAAGGTTCCGAGATCAACATTCCCGGAACGATGTTCCCATAATGTTTAGATAAAACGCTCTTAAAATAATGTTCTCAGAACATCCTAAACACTGTATTGTAGCCTGCCTAATGTTTTAAACGTTTTTGTTACCTTTAAATAACGTTACAGATAAGAAAACTGGACATTTTAACGTTCTCGGAATATTAGAAATAGCCTAAATGTACAAATAACGTGACATAAAAGGTTAAATAGAGTTAGTATAACGTTTTTGTAACATTTGAATACCATTCTAATCACGTCAAGATAAGCGTGCTAGAAAAACGTCAAAACAACGTTCTCACAACGTTTTAATAACCCAAGTGTGTCACCTGTAAATTAGCCGACACAGTTCCCGTGTTTAGACACGATGGTTCAGCTAGAGCAGATAATAAACACACACACACACACACACACACACACATAGACACACACACGCACACATACACACACACACACACACACACACACACACACACGTGAAGCCGAGCTTACCTCCACCTGCACGTAAGTTGAGGGAAACCATCCCTTGACTCCGTCCTTCTCTCCCTCCCACCAGCCTCCGTCCAGAACTTGCGTTATTCTGATCACTTCTCCAGCCTCAAACTTCAGTCCCTGCTGATGCTGGTCCCCATTATAGGCGTATAAACTTCGACAAAGCGAGCCTGACATCGTAAACTCCTGAGGTGGCGAATCGAATCTCCAAACTGTCTCCAAGTGTAATCCGACGGACTCCAAACTCGTCCGAGAGCTCAAGCCGTGTTGGTCATTCTCGTGGTCGCAGTGGACTGTAATGTGAACGCTGTAAGTATCGAAGGCAGCGCATGGCACTGGAGTGAACACACCCACTCTCTCACACACACACTCACACACACATCACCATCATCTTCACAGACAGCAGAGCTCGTTCACTGCATTGCTTCATTCCGAAAAGCCGGATTTGTGTCACTAAACATCTATGATCTAATACAGGAGACCACAGAGAACTGCGACAGATCAGACAGTTCTCCTGATGAAATATGTGGATGCCCTTATTGTGACAGGTTTCAATTAGAGTAACTTTTATTCATTCATTTTAGAAAATCAAATATTGTGAATTAAGCAGGAAAGATAAAATGTTTTGCCTCTAAATGTGCAAAGCCTATATACATCGAACACATCAACGGCATAAATACAATTTGCATAAATATATGCATTTGGATTAGATTTAATGCACCGATTCTTGAGTAGCCTACATGGACAGTGAAAAAATACAAATATTAAAAAATATTATATTATAAACAATATAAATATTGTCAAATTCAACATTCCCTTTAATATAAATGAACTAAAATCTCCGTTGAATTAAAACGTGTCAGAAACAGTGTTGACGAATGTCGCGTATTTTGCACACAGCCATTTGTTTTTATAGTTGTATAGATATTAACAGACTACGGCTTACTTTAAATGAAGCACACTTTCTAAAAAGTCTTTGTGATGTGTGTCATGGATTTTCATGGTTTTGTGTGTCATAGTCTCATAGAGGGGCATACGGTACTTTCCTGCTCCTGAATTGAATATGAAGTTATCTGTTAGAAAACTACAAATGATGTAACTAACACTTCGAGGAGCTACAGTAGTGAAACCGAATGGAAATATATGAATCACTTTTCCAGCTTGGTCGCGGTTGTCTGTTGTCTCCCTCTCGTGGTCAGATAGGCCTCACTGTATTGTTATTGTGAGATGCACTAAGTACTCTGGACGCGCCAAAGAGGACGTAGTTACAGATGTGTTTTAAATGCGGGAAAAAAGTTGGGCTTTATATACGGAATGTATGGAAGCCCTTTCGGCCACAGAATTAAAAATTGTGATTTTATTTTTATTCCGTGTTCTTCCATAGCATTGTGTGGTGTTGTTTAGTGCAGTTTGTGGATTATAGTAGCCCTGTTTTGTTTAACCCCTCCCCCGCGAACGAGACATGGTACGGTCCACGATCTGTCAATGGACGCGAAGCTTTCGCTTTCACGCGCTAGTTATGATTACATGTCAAACCCTCGTTATATATACGGGGTTTAAACTGTATTCTCAGGATTTCTGGTAAATTAATTATCTATTTTTTTTCAGCGGAGCTGCGCACAAACCGTTCAGGAGCAGAGATATGTACAGCTAGATGTCACATTGGACTGTCGTCACTTAAAAATACAAATCAACGAGTTTCAATATGCTACAACGTTGCGCAGCCTCTGGATGTAAACACCGATTAAATGTGAGTTCCTGAAGAAAATAAACACACTTTCACAGGTAAGAATGTGTTGTTGCTTTTTAATAACTCAATGTTACTGGCTTTAAACTATTGCACCTTTTAAATGTCGTGTTAGCTATCGGCTTCATCTTGTTGTATTGTGTTAGTTTAGAAAAAAATCGTCTGCTGAAGCAGATATAGATATTAATACATGCGCATTACTAGGGTTAAAGACACACAGGGTAACGTTACTTGCTCTCAAGTGTTCAAGGACACCTGTCATGAGAAATCGGGTCCGCTTAGGATATTATTATAGGATATTTACATAAAGATATTAATGTAAAAACGTATGGTTTACTATATAGTGCATAATAGAACTAAATAGTGCATAATAAAACAAACCAAACGTAATTTCTTACACTTGATTAACTGCTAATTCATAAATAAACATAATAATATCCTATTAAGTGAAAAAAACGAAAATCAGTAATTCGTTTTATTTCTAAAATAAAACATTTGACATTTAAATCTTAATTTACAACATATTTGAACAATAATAATTGTGAACATATATAGGATAAGTGTAAATACCTGTATAAAATACAGCTAATCAGGTATCTGTATGTTATGCTAGTACATAATCTAGCGAATACAGACGTTAATTATAATTAGAACGTAGTTTAAACAGCATTTATCATTACATGATTGTGTAGGAATTGTATTCAGGCACTAAATAGAGTACCTATTTAAAGTAATTTGAGCCAATGGGATCGCTTGGGGTCCTAAGCGGACCCAATTTCGAGGGACTCGACTTCTCATGACACCGGCTTTGACCGTTCCAATATGGCGGAAGGCTTACAGCCACTTTGGTGGTGATGATACACGGGCCAGCTTTTTGAGCAATGTTGCAACCAGGTGAGACACAAGTATCTCTAGATAGAAATGTGTTGCCTATTCTCAATAGGAAAGAGCCCAAACAATGTCGCTTGGCAACATCGCCCGTGTATCATCATCACTTTAACATATATTGGCAACAATATTCGACTAATACTAGATTGGATTGACTGTAATGATGATAGTTACAATCTCTTTATAGGTTGTTATAATGCATTTGATACTGTAAATCATACCTTTTTATTTGAAGTTCTTGATTTCTTTGGATTTGGCTACACATTTATTAGTGCAGTGAACTTTATATAATTTGAATAATTCTGTTAAACTACTACTCTTTGGGACTACTCAAGGATTTAGTATAAGTAGTTGTGTTAACAAGGAGATCAAATATCTCCTTTCTTATTTTTATTAGTCTCACTGTAAAAAGTAATACCTAGATCTAATTTATAAAAAGTGAGGCAAGTGGCTGCATTGGGTGTTTTAAGTTGAGTCAACTTGCAGCCTTTTTAAGTATAATAAAAAACTTTAAACATTACTTAATACAAATGTAACAAAATCAAGTTGAGATAATGTAGTTCTCGCGTTCGCGCAAATCATCCGTGACCAGCTTCATCTACAGAAGAAGTGAGTATAAGGTTTTTTATTAATCTTTACAAATTGCCTTCACTAATAATGTGCTAGTTAGCCAGTTTTGCGGCTGAAGTTTACAGTCTGGTCGTCACATAGCTCATTAGCATTTAAAGCAACATGGACTAAAAAACAGCTCGCTAAAAACAAAGCTGATATTTACAGGGTAAAAAGGTATTTTTTACACTACCATTAAGAAATTTTAACCAAAGTGTTATAGACTTTTCATTAGGACCCTAAAAATCATATCAACTTGTGGAAAATGGGCTTACGAAGACCCCTTTAAATCTGTCCTTTGAATGATTTATAATACATAAAATCTACATTTCTTGATACAGATATGTTTTTCCTCCGCTTTAGGTTTTTATTTTTTATCTTTCTAGCCTATTGTTTCCTACAATTTGAGTGAATGTAACAGAGACTGCCTTTCTATGTTTAAACTAATAATTGACTTTCTATGTTCATTGTTTAAAAGATTGCAATAAAAGCGCATCTCTACACATATGTTTGATCAGGAGGACAGCGATGGAGGATCGCGCACCTCCGGTTTTCGCGTTCGGGATCATCGCGGACATACAGTACGCAGATATAGAAGACGGCTTGAATTATCGGAGAACGCGCAAACGCTTCTACAGGAACAGCCTCCAGCTGCTGCGCAATGCGACGCGCCGCTGGGAAGAGCAGCACGTCAGGTGCGTCCTTCAGCTGGGGGACATTATTGATGGCTTTAATAAGAGCCGCAGCGCTTCGGAAAAGGCTCTAGACACCGTTATCGGGGAGTTTGACAAGAGTTCGGCGGATGTGCATCACGTGTGGGGCAATCACGAGTTTTATAACTTCTCCAGGGAAACTCTACTCGCTTCCCCGCTCAACAGCGCGGCAAAAGCCGGAAGTGGAAATGACCTACTAGCGGATGACATTTACGCATACGAGTTCAGCCCCGCCCCCGGGTTTCGGTTCGTGCTGCTGGACGCGTATGACATCAGCGTGATCGGGAGAGACGAGAGTAGCGAGAAACACAAACGATCATTGAAACTCCTGCAGGAACACAACAGCAACCCTGATCTCAACCAGCCTCCAGGTGCTGCAGCCAAACCTGTGTGAGATTATAGTGGAACTAGAGTAGTGCATTAACCAGTGCTTAACAGATTAAAGGAAAACAAATGAACAGAGAAATAAAAGAATAGTAGCCTGATAATAATAATACAATTAAAATGTGAATTCTATTTGAAAATAATTTTGGAAAATGTTGTCAGCGTCCATTTCAATTGAATGTATATAGAATATAAATGAATTTAACATGCAACATATGAACAGGCAGGGTTTGTTATATAAGTCAACATTTTTGTCTTGGAGATTATCACCTAGCCGTCTCCGAATATAATTTGGAGAATTCTTAACAAAAAGTATTAAGCTGGGGTTATGGGAAATAGTATTAAAAATAAATAACAGTAATAAGATGCAATAAATCATTGTTCTTTTCACATATTAAGCCAAATTTAACCAGTTGTATACAGTAAATCCTTTTCTATTTCACCATTATAAAATAAAAAACATTGATATAATGACATTAAACCCTAATCTTAAAAATTATGTGATTTTTTTTTTTTTTTTTTTAAGAAATAGTTCACCTAAAAATTCAAATGAGTTAAAAATGTGCTCACCCTCAGGCCATTTAAGATGTAGAGGAGTTTGTTTCTTCATCAGATTTGGAGAAAAGTAGCATTCCTTCACCTGCTCACCAATGGACCCTCTGCAGTGAATGGGTGCCGTCAGAATGAGAGTCCAAACAGCTGATAAGTGATATTTTGGATTAAAAAAGAAGTGTTATTATGGATTTTGGACTTGTATTTTAGCTAAAAATGTCTTAAAGATGTATGAGTTTTTTTTACAAACATGCAGCTTTTGGCTTTACAAGAATGCTTCTCTTATTCTGACGGCACCCATTCGCTGCAGATCATCCATTTGTGAGGAAGTGATGGAATGAATCCTGGAAAATATGTCTGAACAAGACATGCCTTGAGAAATACACTAGAGCACAGTATGCAGAATCATACATGTCAGAAAAGGCAGTTTGGAGCAGGTTGGCATGCAGTTTTATCATGTTTACTGTATATAATCAGTGTGTAAGCAACAGCTAGTACTGTTGGGGTGAATTAAAACCTGTTAAACACAGACTGGGTATAGCTTGTTTATGTGCTTTCTTACAGTATGTAATGGCTTGGAACAAAGGTTTGTGAAATTTAATGGCGGATTCAGCCAAGAGCAGCTGCTGTGGCTGGATGAAGTCTTAACTCTCGCTGACCAGAAACAGGAGCGAGTAACTGTCTTTAGTAAGTATATATGCTTTTAAGATCTTTATGCTTGGTCTTTCAGGTCTTTACGGTACTTGTCAAAACTTTGCTAAACATTCAGTGTTGTTAATGAATTCTCTTCTGCTCACCAAGGCTACATTTATTAGATCAAAAACAGGTCACATTTTAAAATAGGTGTTTTCTATGTGAAAATATCGTAAATTAAATGTATTCCTGTAATGAAAATTGAATTTTCAGCATTATTACTCCAGTCTCTAGTGTCACGTAATATGCTGAGTTGCTGCTCAAGAAACATTTCTGATTATTGTCGATGTCGAAAATAGTTGTGCTGCTTCATTTTTTTGTGGAAACCGTGATACATTTATCGTGATTTGGATGTTTTCTGACTTCTGTGATGAATAGAATGTTCAAAAGAACAGCATTTATTTGAAATAGAAATCTTTTGTAACATTATAAATAAATCCTTGATGAATAAAAGCATTCATGTCTTTCTTTTGAGTTATCATTTATAATGGTTTCCACAAAAACCTGAAGCAGCAAATTCAAATTTAATTTGGTCTCATAAATAAATTATGTTTTACAGTAGATTCACATAGAAAATTGATTTCAATTTTAAATTGCATTAGCATTTCATATTTTTTATTGTATCTTTGAGCAAATAAATGCAGCATTGGTGAGACGTAATTAAGAAGATTTAAAAATGTTTCCAAACTTTTCAGAAACACTGTATATTGTGTGCTCGTGTAGGTCATCTTCCCGTTCACCCGTACGCCACAGACCCCATCTGTCTGGCCTGGAACCACGACGCCATGCAGTCCGTGCTGCGCTCTCATAAGAGTGTGGTTTGCTTCATGGCGGGACACGATCACGATGGAGGATATTACATTGATGAGTCTGGCGTTCACCACATCACGCTGGAGGGGGTGATTGAAACGCGTCCAGATAGTAATGCCTTTGGGACGGTTTATGTCTATGAGGACCAGATGCTTCTAAAGGGCATCGGAAGGATATCAGACATGGTTCTCAAGTATCCATGAGTGGAAAACATTTTTGAACTGACAGGAGAGAAGATTGTCAATAAATAATGGAATGGAAAATAATAAACAAACACCCATCTGTATGTTCCTCTCAATTTCTGCTTACATTTAGTGTTAAATCTGATTTTATACACCCTAAGATATGTTCATGAATTATAAGTAACACTGTTACCAACAAAATGAACAACAACAAACCCTTAATAAGGTTAAGTAATCGCTGACAAGATGGGCTTTTAATGAAAGTTGGCTACCTATGCAGTAGAAACGCAAAACAGGGCCAGAAGTAAAAAAAATGGTAGGGAAACTACATCACCCATAATGCATTGGGCTCGATCAGATGATCCGGGAGTGGGATACAAAAATAAGTAGTAGTACGATCTGTAGTTTTTATACAAAAGTCCTGGATCTGTCAAAAGTGACGCGTTTTATGTCATCCGACAGACAGATCGGGTGTCTGGTGCAGGTGACACGTAAACATAATACACATTGTTTGTTTACTTATGCTGATATTGTAACGATATAAAGTTGGTTGGGAATCTGTGAACTTGCCCTTTCATATTAGAAACAAGCTATAATTAACATGAAATACGCAATTAATACATTTACATTGTATATAAGCTAGCCTATATGAAGAGGAAAGATAATAATATTAAGATTATCAACAAGAATATATAAAACAATGTATACTAGCCTACTGTACAATACTACTGTATACACAATTAAATTATGTACTCACAGTATAATATAAGAATTGTATTTTTATATATGTTTAGGCTACTTCTTTATAAATATAATTGTATATTCACATAGCAACAGAAAACTAAACAGCAAAAGAAACGGGAATAATAGCAATGCTCAGTAATAAAATATGCAATAATTTTGATTTAATGATATCAAGATTTAAAACAAATATGTAATTTTAGTATATAAAGAACTATAGAAATTACATTTAATTTAATTAAATACATACTGAATGTATATAATAAAATACATATTTTAAAATATGATTTTATATTCATGTAACAGAAAACAAACAACAAAATAAATAGAAAAAAACAATAGCGGCAATAATAAAACATGCAACGAATAAAACAGATGTTACATTGTATACAGAAATATTTAAAAGTCTACTTTTTCATGTAATATTTAATTATTTGACCTAAATGTACATTTGATTTTGCGCGCTTTTGGCTGACCCTTCATTCTTGAGCGGGGAGTCCTCGCGCACCTGGCAACCGCATAGGCGCCGTTACTGCCAACCGAAGCTGGCTGGCCTGTCCCGCCTCACGGCCGTTTAACCCCCTCGCTTCGAAACTTAACCGAATGGGGTGCGGAAAGCCTGTCGGTTCGCTGCAGTAGTCGCGTGTGTTGAGTGTCCAGCGTGAATCCAGTGTCCGAAGAGTCAATCTGCCTCACTGCAGTGCTGGACTCAAACAGATCCACAATGGCGACTCCCAGTCCCAGCACCAATTCACCAACTAGCGCTGCGGGAACCGCCTTACACACGCAACACTTAACGACAATGAGCAACATGCAGGGTAAGAGACGCAAACACAGCGTGAAGCGGCTAATGAGCCGTCATTCAGTGATGCGGAGCGAACGCGTTTAGGCCGCGCGCTCCAGTGTTTACAGTGTCACATGAGCGCGAAGCTCCAGGATCACGTCTGCGTGAGTTTGCACTGCTGGTTTAGGAGCTGGGTTGTTGTGCTGGGGCTGTAGGCCTGTGCAGTGGCTCATGCTGCCTTTCTAGGCATCATATCTGTACTAAATGTGCTGCTCTGATGGCCCAAACTGCTGTATTTATGGACAGCTCACTCACTAGGGTTCTCACCACTCTTGCTCTTTAGCACCGCGGTAACAGAATCATTAATATACTGATGTTTTATAATAATAAAGATAATGGTGATTCTGATTGATGGCCATTTATCATTTCTATTTTGAACGGTGGACATTTTGTTGTATGTTAAGTGTTGGAAACATATTTCACTTCACTATTCAGTATTGTTTTAGTATCATTTAAGTATATTTATTTAATATTCTAAAGTAAATTCTATTTATTTATTATTAAAGCGTTAATGTTAATTTTAGTTAAAGTTTTAGTAGTTTGTGTTTGTTATTTTTGTTATTTTTTTATTTAAATTTTGTTTTATTTCAGTTAATATTTATTCTAGTTCAATTAGCATTTTTTCAGTTTTAATTAACTATAATACTGTTATAGTTTCATTTTAGTTATTTTAGCACATCAACGAAGTAAACAATGAGAAATGTTGCATTGGCAACTAGCTGAAACTAAATGTTTTTTTTATTAAATGTTTATATTTTCAATGTTTGTGTTAATTTTACTTATAGTTATAATTTGAGTTAATTCATGCATGTATTTGCATTAAGATGATCATATCGGGTCAGTCTGATATTATCCAGTGGTCTGATTGTGATTGTTTTATTAGTAAATGAATGATTTCTCCTCCTCATTCAGATTCCAGCACATGCCGGAGGTGTCAGAAGGAAACCGGTAAAGCAGCTCACACACACTTCACACTTATTTACATCATCATCAGTTCCGTTTATTCAGAAGCTTGTTTCCACCACGGAATAAAAAAAAGGTAATTGTGACTATCTCACAGTTCTGAGTATTCTCTGATAAATTGCAAGTTTATATCTAAAAAAATTGCGCGCGGCATTCTCAAATCTGGCCCACTCCTGCAGAGTTTACCTGTAACACTAATCAAACACACCTGAGCGTGCTAATCAGAGACAAGATCATTAGACAATCACAGGTAGTGAGTTTGATCAGGGCTGGAGATAAACTCCAGCAGATTGACCCTCCAGCGAAAGATTTGAGGAACTGTCTTTAGTAAGTTTTTAAGATCTTTATGCTTGGTCTTTACAGTACTTATCAAAAGTTTGCAAAACATTATTCAATGTTGTTAATTAAGTATTTTCATATATATATATATTAGAGGTGGGCATAGATTAATTTTTTTAATCTAGATTAATTTTGGAATTAATCTAGATTAAAATGGCTCATTTGAATTCTGCCGAAGGCATTCAGAATATGTGTGTTACCCAAATAATGACTAAAAGTAAGTCTTTGAGAACGGGTTTCTCAAGCCAGGTGGCGCATTAGACCAGGGGCTCATCTCCTGTTTCCAAAATGCATCACAAACTTTAATCTCTTCCCGTCCCAATCCCACGAAAAAACTGGAGGAAAATCCCGTTCCACTCCCGGAAGAATGACTCCCATTCCCTCCCACTCCCGTGTTGTTGTTTTTTTTGTTTTTTTGCCGATAACTGTCAATTACAGTAAAAATATAGTACAGATCACAGCGTGCCCACCTTATTAGTTGAATAAAAACCCAAAATGTCGTTTTTTGTTATTATATTGAACTGAAAGCCATTTTATGCACAGTGTTGCACAGATTAAATTTCATGTAAATCATCCATGCTAACACACGCGTCTTCTATTTTTATTTTTTAGACATTTCACTCTCTATAGATATATTTTTCAAAGACGGATTTTCTCGCTCAAGTTCACATGAGACCTAAAGCGCATCCTGTTTGCTTAAAAGCGCAACGTTTCGTTGTTATTCTGAGTGCACACAAATAAACGTAGAGTCTTTACAGATTCGAAAGATGTATTAGGCTACTTTTATCTGTATGACCAAGAATGACGGAGATTTTAAGAGCAAGTGAGCGCACCGGAGCCTGTCCTGCGCAAACGCGCTTCCACACAAACACTTCAATAGCGCACGTTTCTCTGGGTTAACATCATATTGAGCGGCCATGTAAAGTTGCTACTACATACATCTTTCAGATGAAAAGCCATATTTGAGGTTGATGAATGATAGGTGAGCGTTTGGATGTCCTGCCCGATTGTATTACCACATAGACCAGCCGTTAACAATCTGTCTATCACGGACTGCGAGCCTCTAGTTCGAAGACTCGTTCTCGCCCCCTACAGTGCAATTCGGCTAGGTATACATCCGCGCTAAAATATCAGGGTGAAAGTCATCATAGCTTGCGTAGTATAGACCCAGCTCCCAACCCAACTTTGAGAATAGATTAACGGCGATATTTTTTTTATCGCCGATAAGAGTCTCGCGTTAACGCAGCACGTTAACGCCGATAACGGCCCACCACTAATATATATATATTAGTTTCCACTTTGAAATAAAAAAATAAAGAAATATATTTTTTTGTTTTTAATTTTTTGTTTAAAGTCACAGTTTGGAATTTATATATACTTGTTTATATGTGAGTTTATATCTCACAATTATCTGAACTGTGAGGTACAAAGTCAGAATTACCTTTTTAATTATTTTATTCCATGGCATAAGTAAGCATCCATAAATTATCATCATTTGCATGGATTTTCAACTTTATTTTCTTTCTTTAGGATTTCAGATCAATCTATCTGGAGTAACCCAAAGTAAGCTGGTTTCTGTGCTGTGATAATGGTTTGCTTCACTTCTCTCCAGAAAATACAGTGTCATTTCTGCTTAAGATGCAGTTTAAGACCAACATGAACCACATATTATGAGTGAAATAACTTAATAGTTTAGACTATTTTTGAAGAAATCATGATTAGCGCTTGGCTTCGCAGAAGATACATAACCTTCACTTCACCAAGCCTCACAGTTTGAGCTGTTTTCTGAAATCATCTCATATTTTGATTCTCAGTTATTTCCATATTCATTTCTTTCTGCATGCTTTCTATTAAATGCGTTTTAAAAATACAAAACATAAAAAAAGGTCTCCGTTACACATAGCAAAGCAATCTGACGTTAACTTTTTTTTTCTTTTACAGGCAAACGCAAAGCACTTAAGCTAAACTTTGCGAATCCGCCAGTCAAACCGACCGCCCGACTTCCCATCACAACAGCTAACCCTCCGTTCCAGAATCCACACATGTGAGATTTCATTCACTGCAAATGTTTTGGTAAAGGTCATGTGTCCTTTTTATGTTGAATATGCAGAGAAAACGGTAAGTAATTGGTAAAAAATAGTTCTAACACGGCTGTTTGCATCCTGAAGGTCCGTTCACACCAGACGCGAATGAAGCGACTAAATTGCGCTATTCGCGCGTAGTTGGACGCTTGAACATTTTGAGTTTACTCGCTTCATTCGCGCGTGAAATTCACTACACAACAGACGCGAATTCGCGTCATGGGAGGGGCTTCTGCAGGCAGCTCCAGTCTCGTTGCAAAATGTATTCCTGTTTTTGTAAAAGTACGAAGTAGTATTGTACAGCTCCGGGTACCCACATACAACCACGATTAATTTGTCCTCCATTGTTGTTTCAGATTTTCTGCCTCCGCTCGTAATCATGTCACTGCTAGAGCAAGCTCCTGATTGGTTAACGCGGCGCGAATATCCGCCAACGTTCAGATTTATCAACTCGCGTGATTCGCGTTATTTGCATGAATGGCGTGTCAAACGGCCCAAACGCTCAATTCGCGCCACCTAATTCGTGCGAATAGCGCCACAGTATTGTCTATCGCGTCTTTGCATTGAATTAACATGTAAATCATTCGCGCGTAACGCTTCATTCGCATCTGGTGTGAACGCACCTTGACACTCCAATCAACCAATGGCATGAGTTTGGGGGCGGGAAAATCTGTTTTATCAACCAAATACAGATGGGCAAGTTTCAGGAAACCTGTTTGGCAACAGTCACAATTTTTGCAGTTCCGTTTGGTGATTTTCATGAGTTTGTGCTGTAGTTTCTGTGTGTAAAAGCCTTGACTCATGTGTTTCAGAGAGAGGATGCGGACACATAGCATCGAGTCCTCAGGGAAGCTGAAGATTTCTCCAGAGCAACATTGTGACTTTACGGCTGAGGACCTCAAGGACCTGGGGGAGATCGGGAGAGGAGCGTACGGATCCGTCAACAATATGGTGCACAAACCCAGTGGACAGATCATGGCTGTCAAGGTGATTCGCATTATACGTGCTTTATAATAAATCCTCAAAATATCAGAATTATCCAGAAGAAATGACTGGAGTCTGGGAACATTGGAAAATGTAATAGAATAATTGAGACACCTTTAGAATAGTTGTTTCTTTTTATCTTTTTTTTATAAAACATGATAAAACTGTAGGAATTCTCATAGATGCTGAAATAGAGCACAACAGGAAATAGAAACTCTATTCATTTTCTCCATAGGGAAAATAAATATAATATTTGTATAGCAATAACTGATAAACCTTTAATGTTAGATGTTGAGCTACAAGATAATGCTAATTGATTGTATATCCTTTTATTTTGAACCTATCTGTTCTTATTGTCAGCTTCTGTTTTAAATAATTGTTCAATAGCAGAATTCATGGTGAAAAACTGCATTACCCATAATTCCACCAATCAGAGTCACAGTGAGCAAAGTGCACTAAGATAGATCTTTAGCTCTGCCCACTCTCATGAAGCACCATGAATGATGCTATTATTTACATTTTTTGATTGAGAAGAAAATTAAATCGCATAAAGGACAAAAGAGAATGAGAAAATAAAGTGCTGAACATATGAACCAAAATAAAGTACATATGAAAAAACATAACAGCCTTTCATATTCATATTGCATATCGGCACCCTTGGTAAATATGATCAAAGAAGGCTGTGAAAATGAATATGCATTGTTAATCATTTTGATCTTTTTTTTTTTAAATCACAAAACTCTAACCTTTGTTTGGATAATAAGAATTTACAACGGGGGGAAATATCATTATGAGTTACATGTATTTTTCTCTAATACACATTGGCCACAATTAACGGCACCCTTTTATTCAATACTTTTTGAAACCTCCATTTGCCAGTTTAACAGTTCTCCTATAATGCCTGATGAGGTTAGAGAACACCAGACAAGAGACCAGAGACCATTCCTTCATCCAGAATCACTCCAGACCCTTCAGATGCACAGCTCCATGACGGTTCTTCTTCTCTTCTGTTCACCTCATTACTTTTAAAAGTAACTTTCCCCAACACTGTTCATAATCACCCTGGAGTGCTCAAAATTGTGAATATGAATGGGAATATACTTCAGAGAGATTTTACTCATAAGAATTTCTAGGGGTGCCAATAATTGTGTCCAACGTGTATTTGAGAAAAACATTTATTTCATCATGATATTTCCCCCCCATTTTAAATTTGTATTATCTGATGAAAGGTTAGATTTTTGTGATAAAATAAAAGATCAAAACTCAATTTTATTTATAGAGCACATTAGAATGGACCAAAGTGCTGTCCATAGTTCATAAAAATACTAAAATACATACAACATAAAATAGCAATATGACATAACAAGCACATCCTTCACAATACTCCAACTCAATTAAACACCAAAAGCTTGATAAAAAAGATAGGTCTTCAAGTCCTTTTTAAAAATGTCCATGCTTGACGAAACTTTAATGGATAACGGAAATACATTCCAGAGTGCAGGAGCCGCAACAGAGAAAGCGCGGTCTCCACTACGCCGAGACCGAGACCGCGGGACAGTTAGAAGCATATTTTGAGAGGAACGTAGATGACGTTGGGACTGATAAGGGATTAACATGTCCTTTATATATATTCAGGAGCTTGATTGTGCAGTGCTTTATAGACAAACATTAACACCTTGTATTGTATTCTGTATTTCACTGGTAACCAATGAAGGGATATCAATACAGGCGTTATATGATCTCGTTTTTTGGTGTTTGTCAAAATTCTTGCAGCAGCGTTCTGAACATACTGAAGACGGGCAACCAAGGATTCACTTATGCCTTGATAGAGAGCGTTACAATAATCCAACCGTGTGGACAAAAGGATTAACAATGCAGATACATTTTCACAGCCTTCTTTGATCATATTTACCAAGGGTGCCGATATTTTTGGCCATGACTGTGTGTGTATATATATATATATATATATATATATATATATATATATATATATATATATATATATATATATATATATATATATATATATATATATATATATATATATATATAACATGAAAATAATGAAATAGTTGTGTACATATGCATATTTAAAAAAAAAGTTGAAATATATAGTTTATATATACAATCTACATTTTTAATTGAATAGTTTTATATTTCACCATCATTTCTTTAATGTTTCATTTGCAATGCTTCATGGGATTGTAGTATTTTTGCTGATTCAAATCAAAGTCTGTAATGTTGTGATCCTCCTCATTGGTTCATAGCTTATGATGCTTTAAGACGTTTTTAAAAACTCTTTGGGGGAAAAATGCTTCAGGAAAAGGTGGACGGCACTAATACACTGTATAGAAAAACCCAGGACCAACAGATTTGATAGAACTAAGAGGAAAATGATCTTGATTGTAGCCCATGTGCTTGTCCTGATATTATGATCAAATGTGTGAATGCGCCACCTAGAGTCAAACACACCTCACTCCACCGGAATGAGACTCATCAAACCTGGTTTAGATATAGGTTGGAAAAGAAACATGAAATTCAGCACAAATTGAATCTGGTTTTCATCAATAACTTGATAATTGGAGAAATGCTTGCGTGGATCAAACATGACGTCGGTTCTGTTTGGTCATCCGCTGTGTGTGATGAATCTGACCTCAGACTTCTTGCCTGCACTGCAGCGGATTCGCTCCACGGTGGATGAGAAGGAGCAGAAACAGCTTCTGATGGATTTAGATGTGGTGATGAGGAGCAGCGACTGCCCATACATCGTCCAGTTCTACGGAGCCCTGTTCAGAGAGGTGACGCAAACACACGCTCTTCTCGGTGTTCGAATGACTGTTTTTGTGTTTGCTAACTGTACTGTTTTTGTGTGTGTCTTCAGGGCGACTGCTGGATATGTATGGAACTAATGTCTACCTCCCTCGACAAATTCTACAAATATGTATATTGTGCATTAGATGATGTGATTCCAGAGGAAATATTAGGCAAAATTACATTAGCAGTAAGTCACTGATCTCATATATTATTACGTTTATGTGTTGTTGTAGTAGTAGTAATAATAATTATTATTATTTTCTTCTAATAAAACATGTCAAATGTCACATGTATATTATTATTATTATCATAACATTTTTTTTTTAATCAAATTAGTTTTATTATTAGTAATAATATTATGCATGGTGTTTGCTATAATACAATTTATAGAAATTAATACATTATTATTATAATTATGACAGGGGTTAAAGTTCTCCGCGTGCAACGAACGGCTATGAAAAAAAAAAGATAGTCCTACATTTAGAAAAACAAAAATGTTGATATCACGTTCGAGTTCACGAGTTCGCCTACCAATGGTATGAGAGGAACACCGCTTTCACTCTCAACCAAATTAACATTACTAGCCAATCAGATGTTTTTGCTCTTATAAACGTGAAATAGTATCCAGAGCCGCAGCCCTGATGAATAGAGAAGAAGCCTGGGTCTCGAGCGCGGCGCGTAATGGTCAAAGATGTCCCTTTAGTCCAGCGCATATTTCCATAGGAAAGATATTTAAAAAGCAGCAGAGCTTTTTAAACCGCTATAATCACGTCATCTCCATGAAAGCGATATGATCATCAGAACGAATTTTAAAAAGGTCCTGTTCACGTATGATCTCTTACCGGTAATTAAGTAAAGACTGTATGTGTGAAAGGCGCTAAACTCTTCCTCTGTATATGCTGTGCTTAAAGTTAATCTGGGAAATACCGTGTGAATTATCTCACTAGATTTGAAACGTAAATCTTTAATAAACCTATGCCAACACAGGATAATACATCAACATATTTCTATATGTGATTTGTTGTACATCAAAATAAAAGTTTAAACACTCGCTCTGAGTTTGAATGAAATGAATTGGATTTAAACGTCATTGAATCACGCTGTAAAGTGAAACCACGCCAGGCCATTGGCGCCCTCTGCTGGTAGGCTATGTATTATAATAATGGTTTATTTAGGTTATGATCATTTTATAGGCATATTGGTGTGTGGTTCAATAAAACCATGTAATTGCTTGGTTTTGATACTTTATTTAAGCCAATTTGTATTGCCTTTATTTGTTGGTTTGTGTGTAAATAGTCATATTAAAACCTCGTTTTCACTTGGGTCTATTTGTATTACTAAAAATATCAGATTATTAAATTGTCAAAATAATCAGTAGATTACATGATTACCAAAGTAACCGTTAGTCACAGCCCTAGATTAGTAAAAATTCAAACTACAACTGCATTGTTATACTTTTTGTGATTAAAAGACATATTCTGTCATTGAAAATAGTATTAAAATATCGTGAACCAGGTGTCTGTATTTTGTCTCCTCTCGTGAGCTGAGTACATTGTCACACCTCTAGTGTCGATAAGCGGGGATGTAGCTCATAATTTTCCAAGTGTACGATATAGTTTTACTTCTTCAGGTCAATCATAAGGAATAAGGAAAGTCATACCTTTGCCAGAGATTCCTTTCAAATGTTAAAGTTGTCACAGTCAATGCATTCTTTGCATGTGCTGCACTTTATTTGTACCATTTTGTCGTATTAGTTTATCAATTATAATTTGAAAGATTATAATGATGTTGCTTGATTAGTGAGATCTCTTGAAAACCAAAAAGTAGTGCTTGAAAAGGTCGTGCAAGTCCAACAGTTTCTATATGAACCCTGTTTAAGTTTCCAGTTCTTGGAGCATGTTATTGTTTGTGTTGTTATTAATATAACTGAACTGTAGGTTTCTGTAGTAAACTGTCTTTGTATATTTCCTGTTTTAGATTAATTTCCTAGTATTTAATTTACCATTATTTATTTTGAACAAAACCATTTCAGTAATCTGAGCCTTAGTTATTTTCAAGGAAAATCATTCACATAATGTTCTTTTTGTATTATTTGCCAAATAACTGCGTAAGTGTCCCCCCCGAAACCAAACCCCCACCCGGGAAAAAAGTTCAGGCTCGGGATTTATTTTTTTGCTTTAACCCCTGTGATGAGCATTTATAACACAATTAAAAATATATAATTTGTATTCATAATTACAACAACAGCAATAATAATGTTTATTATTATTGTTATTTTTACAACATGTATATAACCTTTACGAAACATAGTATATTCTTATTATAATTATTAGTATTAATAATTATAATGTTGCTATTATATTAAAATTATATTTTGTTATAAAACAATTTATGAAATAGTACATATATTATATATAATACATACTATTATTATATATTATAATGTACTTTTAATCATTTTAACAACAATTATAATAATTATTAATGTTAGTAACGATTATAATCAATTACTAGAGTGCTATTTTGTTATAATTAAATGTATTATATTCTAGTGTATATAATTGATTTGAACTCTTGATGCATTTATTGTTGTTGTTGTCATATTCAGCTGACTTTTGTTGTTTGTAGACTGTGAAAGCACTGAATCACTTGAAAGAAAACTTGAAAATAATCCACAGAGGTGAGGCCAAGCATCAACACGTCTACAGCTGGGTGAAGCAATCACCCCATTAAACCAATTGTAGCTTTTTGAATACAGTTTTCGTTGTGTCATTATCTGAAGTGAATGCTTGAATTGTTCTGTTACCGTGTTTTTCAGACATCAAGCCCTCCAACATTCTCCTGGATAGAAACGGCAACATTAAGCTGTGTGATTTTGGCATCAGCGGGCAGCTGGTCGACTCCATCGCCAAGACCAGAGATGCTGGCTGTAGACCGTACATGGCTGTGAGCATCATATTCTGCTCCTCTAATAAACACGGTGTGCGCTTAAATCATATGATGATGTTACTGTGTTCTTGTAGCCTGAACGGATCGACCCCAGCGCCTCCAGACAGGGCTATGACGTCCGCTCGGATGTGTGGAGTTTGGGAATCACGCTGGTTCGTCTCTAGTCATTTTCTCTTCTACTCCCTCACATACATATATAATGTAAATAATTAGGAATGTCATACGATCAACATTAATAATGAATCTAATAAATTTTTAATTATGTGCACATCACTATGGGCTGAGAAATTACACCACAATAATCATTTCAAGTCATAATTGTGTTAAATGTGATAAGCACAGGGTTCGATCATGAAAACCTGCAAAAATCATGGAATTATAAAACGGCAATTTCCAGGCCTGGAAAATAAACCCAGAAAAGTCATGGAAATCTGTTTCACAAATCTTTGTATAATATAATTATGTTTAATCGTAAAGCTGTGCAATTAATCGAATTCAATTAACATGCGCATCTCAACAGTAAAGCCGGTTCGGTGATTGGCGGTAAATCTCCATCACCTGTTTTCAGATGAAGCGGCAGTTAATACACAGAGCCGTAGTTCACTGACAAGCTACGCAATATTGCATTCATAATCGAAGGTGATTCGTGTGTGATTACAAACGCGATATGTCCTAGCTTGTCAGTGAACTACGGCTCTGTGTATTAACTGCCGCTTCATCTGAAAACAGATGATGGAGATCTTCCATTTATGTTTTATTTATAAAATATATATTTTAATGTGTTATATATATATATATATATATATAAAATTAATTGCTGGGGGCGTGGCTTGTGGGCGTTACTTGGGGCGTGGTGATTGTACTGTGCATAATAAATTCGCGTTTATGAATTACACAGACAAGGAGTACAGGATAAAAATTACAACATCTCATGCTATCACAAACTTTATAAGTCCCGCTCGTGATTATGAGCTCAACAAACTGAAGGGATCGACTCACATTGCTTTCATATGCAACTTTTAACAAACACATTCCTATTCACGATCATTCATGAAGACCGCACCAGTGAACACAGACAGAGACATCGGTAGCTTTAGCATCATTAGCCTTACAGAGTGCCTAGAAGCTCCTTCAGAAGGACAGTTTGTAAAACAAACGCGTGACACTTACTTTGTCTGGAGCTGACGTTTGCACATGAAGCGTTGGTATTGATTGATTCTACTTGATTCCTCAGACTAATTATTTTCATTTAAAGCACACACATCTTACGGTCTATTTTTGAAGGCACATTAGCGTTTTATTCACCAGAGCTGCTGAGAAACAAAATAATTATTTATACTTTTGAATCGTCCTTTCTTTATTTTTTTTTAAAGTGTAAAGGCTGAAATGTGAGGTTTGTCACTTTATACAACTCTTTCTATTTAGGAAAACCTGTATTTGAACTGCAAATAATATTTTTTTGAAGTCATTTTATGGTTTAATATGTTACAATAGACATACCCCACTCATATAGTATTTATTTTATTTGTGCCGGTTAAAAAGCCTCACATTTTATACAAAAAATTTCTTTCAAACAAAGAAATCCTTTCCTTTATTTTAATTTTATAATTTATATTTAACTGTATGTTGGCTATTTTTATATTATGCAATGCTATATGCTATTCAGACCGGTGGTTTTTAATAACACAATAACATCTGATTTAAAGTGTAAAAATGTAGTTTTTAAACCACAGTTTAAAGTGCTGGAAAAGCTTGAAAAGTGCTTGAATTTGGAAAAGGTGTAAGAACCCTGAACTGTGTTCAAACACCTTATAAAAGTGATTTTTCTATAATAGGTCTCCTTTAACATCTTGTTTATTGAACTGTTGTATAAATCAATATCACATTAGGGAATGGTGCAATGGTGCATATATTGGGGAGAAACAGCACTCTTTTGATGTGATATTGCTAAACTATATCATATGATCTAAATTTAGGAGTGTCATTTATTTTTTTCACTCATATCTTGCATTTTAGGCTCATAACTACATTTTAATAGACTCCTTAACACAGTCAGTTGTCCTGCGTCATGTTCATCAGCTACTGCATCAATGTATGATGCATTAAAAGCCTTAATCATTTTCATAATAATTGCACCTAGTTAACCTGTTAATTCAACGACTCTAGTACTAAAGCACAAGCTCCTCTGCTTTAACATTTACATTTATGCATTTAGCAGACGCTTTTATCCAAAGCGACTTACATTTGCATTCAGGTTATACATATTGAATCAGTATGTGTGTTCCCTGGGAATCGAACTCACAACCTTTTGCACTGCTGACGCAATGCTCTACCACTGAGCCACAGGAACACTAACGCTGTGAGTGTGTTTGTTGCAGTACGAGCTGGCGACGGGGCGCTTCCCGTACCCCAAATGGAACAGCGTGTTTGATCAGCTGACGCAGGTGGTGAAGGGAGACCCGCCGCAGCTCAGCAACTCCGAGGAGAGACAGTTTTCACCCAAATTCATCCAGTTTGTCAATCTATGGTGCGTTCACATGTGTCTGAGCTGCTTTGATGAGTGTGTTTCTTTGCTGAGCAGTCATGTGACGCGTCTATGTTTGATCATGTGTGTTCCAGCCTTACGAAGGACGAGTCAAAAAGGCCAAAGTACAGAGAACTGCTGGTACGTTAAACCTGTGTTTGTTTGTTTGAACTTATTCATTTTACTGGAAAAGAGTTTGATTCAAAATGCATGTCTGACTTGTATAGTTACATTCTTATGGTTTTATTATTCATAATTTTTAGGAATGCAATATTAGATGAGTACGATATTGTTTATTGGTCGATTTAAATATTTAAATAAAATGTATTAAACAATACATAGTTGTTTTTGTTATTAAAAATAATAATAGTAATAGTACCAATACGTTATACATTATTGTGCACATCATCATTATTATTATTATTGTGTGTGATTCATTGTACTACAGCTTTTGAACTTATTGATTGTACTTGAAAAGATTTGAATTGAAAAATGGACGTCGGTCTTGTAAAATTATATTTTTATGTTTTTAATTAACCTTGATTTTTAGAGATACAGTATTGGAGCACTAACATATTGTAACTGAAATCTTGGTTCATGCCCTGAACGTGTGTTTGTGTCGCTGTAACGGTGCTGTTCCTGCAGAAGCATCCGTTCATCCTGATGTACGAGGACCGGATCGTGGACGTGGCCAGTTACGTGTGCAGGTTTCTGGATGAAATACCGGCGTCTTCCAGCTCGCCCATGTATGTCGACTGATGGTGAGCGGCCTGTTGGGAACACAAGACGGTCCGGCCTTCATTTGGTGTACATGCAGCGCCTCACACGAAACACACGGCCCTTCACAACTGCATTTACCGCAGCACATCCTACTCACAACATTTGACGCTTTATTTTGAGTGAAACTCTATTTCAAAGTGCCACATTAAAACGCTTGTGCCACTTTTTGTGCCGTAATGTGGCTTCGCTTCTGTACGCAGTCGGAGAACAAACGTTGGGTGTAGGATTTGTTCTCGTTTGTGAAATACAAGTCCTGGTTAAAGGTCTGAGTATTTCTGCTAGACACCGTAATTGTACCTTCACATCAGTGTGAACACATGATTGCATTCAAAGAGAAGTACTTCTCCAAAAACATCTTGTGCCATAAGAATCGGCTCTCATTTAAAAGCCATTTACATCATGCTGTGTAACCAAGCTTCAGATTTAGCAAAACAACCTTCTGAGTTCATTGTGTCGTGCTACGTTTGTATGTATGTGTGTGTTGGGAGTCATTTCGAAATATAAATAAGCAAAACTTGAATTTGCTCATTTAAGACAAAGACCATCAGATAAGTGGAAGTTCTTACCAAAATGAATAAGAGGAAAAAGCATCCGCACCAGTGTTTTTCTTCATGTGTACAGACACGTGACGTCACTCTTTAATTAATGAAACTATGCAAAGGTTTTGTTCTGCATCAATGATGTGTGTTAAAGTAGCTTTACTCGCTCAGTATGCAATATAACGTCACTCTGATCCAAATGGTTTTCACTATTTATACAGACTCCACGTCATCAAATCTGAAGCTCACTTTCAGCTTGTTTTCAGAGGATCTGGCACGAGTTTGGTTGGTTTGTGTGGGATACGGCTGATAATTCATTCATAGGTCACTCATTTTAAAAGATGTTCATCAAACATCGGTCTGATTGTATAATAACATGGTGCAGGATAGCGTTCCGAGATCCTCAAATGCAATTTAAGAAATAATAGTGGCACATCACGAATGTGGGGTGAAATAATTTAAAAGGGGGTGTGTATTATTATATTGTATCAAGAGAGGAAACTATGTACAGAATAAAATCACTGTGAAAATATTTTACGTGTACGGTGAGAAGAGTAATCTGTAAAAATTGTAAAAGGAAATGTGCAGGGATATGTTCAGGTTTGGGTATATATTAACCTCTGACAGCTTCTAGTCTTATACACGTCACGGTTAACAAGGACATCAGCTGGCGTTATGAATATGATGAGCGTGTCAGCAGTGTGTTGTCATTCTGCTCTGTTAGATCTGAACACACGATGGGCTCAATGCTAGAATAAAACCAATACTCAGCCATTCACTGTCTTGCATTTATTCAACACCACTGGAGCTGCATGCGACACTGAACAACAAATGGCTGTTAGAAACCGTTTTCACTCAGAAATTCATAATTACAACGAAACGTTGAATTAAAGGTGAAAAGCCAAAGGATTGATATTGCATTTTCTTGTAAAACTTACTTTGGCAATCTTTGAAAAATCATTTACTACAATGAACGCAGTCTGAAACAATAAATAATCATCATTAAAAAGCTCAAAAGGAGTTAGTTATCAAGACTGATGGAGTCGGTTTGTTCGTTTTCTGTTTGTTTATTGAACTCTGGTACAGTAATACAGCGGTGGAGACAAATACTGGGACCGTTTATATGGTAACGTTGTTCAGTGGCCAAGCAATACAAAAGCTTTCTGTCATATGTATATATTTCCCCCAAAAGAACAAGAGATAAGACAAAACCTCTGTTTCCACAGAGGTGAAGAGTAATAGTGAACGCGTTCTGCCATCAGGATCAAAGGAGCCACGGCTTACAATCGAGAAGAAACAAACTATATAAAGAGAAAAAATACCAGACGGCAAACTTACTTCATTCATTGACTGATATCAAACATAGAAAAATAAAATCTACAGGATTATGTGACATTCGTTACACAACATGAAACTTTACACACAATTCATCTTGATTATAGACCTCATTTCTTAGCTGGTCGTATTCAATTACTTTATGAAACGACTTCATGTGTAAAAATAGAGTCTCTAATGCTCTACTGTTTAATACTGAGTCTTGGGTATAAAACAGAGCTTATTCCCTGAACTAAAACCCATGGTTTATTAGATTTTTTACAAGACTATAAAAGTTTGGATTGTCTGAATTATGTTTAGAGTTCATTTGTATTGTAAGGCCTCGCGGTTCTAGTAAAGGCACAAAAGATCTGTACAAAAGCATTCAGTGGCACAAAATATGATTAAAAACCAGTAAATAACAAAAACAAACATATTTCATGAAATTAAAAAAAAATCTATTCACAGTTTAAGCTTTTGGTGAGCTAATTATTATTTATAAAAAATTACTCTGTTTTATTTAGTAATTACTAAATCAGTGACCAGTATCTAAAACTAAAGATTTTATTTATAAAAAAAAAAAAAAAAAAGTCAGGTCCCAAATTTGCCACAGTTTCACAGTTGAACTTCTATAATCTATATATTAGAATTCATTCTTCACAAGTGCTGGTAAAAATGGCCATCACAGTTAGTGATGTATTGCTCTTAATTCAGGCTTTTGATTGTCATTCAAGATTCATACACCGTGATTTATTGGACTCGGTGAGAAACAGGGATGGTAAATCAGACAGTATTAAAAACCTACTGTTTGTGTGTCAGAAAATGTCACCACTATAGTAAACACGATTCGTTTTCACACTTGTGTCCTCATTGTTTTAGTCACTCTTAACTGTGAGTGCGTTTACTCTGTTGTTTTTAATGAAAAGGAATGTCTCATAAATATATATAAATATGCCAATGAAAAGAAAGGTTGAAATAAATACACCAGAAGAGTAAGATCCCAAAATAATAAAAACAACTAAATATGAATGTTCAAAATAACAGAAGTGGTAGTAATAATAATAATCTAGAATGCAAATCAGACTTTGGGGAAATAAATGAGCAAAATATGAAACATTTTTAAGTACTTCGTCTGCTTTGATCTTTTGACCCGAGCTTGATCGTGCTAAAATAGAGCTCAATTCTCCAGAGATTTACTGATTTCTCTTTCACATGAGGTGTGAGCATTGACAATATGGAAGCTTGTTTCTGAAATGACATAAAAATATCATTTTTTCACATTTTATCTCACAAGTTTGGACTTTTCCCTGCAAGAATTATGAGATAGAAAGTCAGAATTGCAAGATTTAAACCAATAATTGGGAGAAAGTCTGAATTGCAAGATACAAACTTGATATTGTAAGATACAAACTCTGAATTACGAGATAGAAACACAGAATTGTGAGATATAAACTCTGAATTACGAGATAGAAACACAGAATTGTGAGATATAAACTCTGAATTACGAGATAGAAACACAGAATTGTGAGATATAAACTCTGAATTATGAGATAGAAAGTCAGAATTGCAAGATTTAAACCAAGAATTGGGAGAAAGTCAGAATTGCAAGATACAAACTTGATATTGTAAGATACAAACTCTGAATTACGAGATAGAAACACAGAATTGTGAGATATAAACTCTGAATTACGAGATAGAAACACAGAATTGTGAGATATAAACTCTGAATTACGAGATAGAAAGTTGGATTTGTAAGATAGAAAGTCAGAATTACAAAACAGTTGGAATTGCGAGATATAAACTCAGAATTATGAGAGAGTCGGAATTACAAGATAAAAAAAAGCGCATTGTAAGATATAGGGTGAATCCCATTTCTCTGTCTTTCCCCTTCATCTTACCCCTAGCCCATGTCCCTCGAAACCGAGTGGTAAGCACTAGGGGTGAAAACATACCCCTATGAAACGAGACACCACTTGGTTACGGTTACGTCATCATACATCGTCGCTAGCGTGCTGCTACGTCACCAGAGGAGACAAGTGTTGATGTGGATTGCGTGGGCTTTAGTGATGTTTTCTCTAGTCAGAGAAATGCGGGACTGTTGTGCAAATCAGCAATGTAACGTTAGCGTAGAAAAATAGTGATTTTTAAAAACGTTTCAATTAAGAGCATGGTTGCAAATATATGTGTACAGGACTGTGTAGAGCACAAAACAAGGCTGTCGTAATTTTAAATAAACTATTTAAGCTGAAAATACTCTCTGGATGATCTGGCCGCAGTGTGTTCTGGGTACCCCTTGGTTTCAAGTAAGCTCGCGAAAATGCTTGGTTTTAAGCGGTATCTACCTCTTCCCCTCACCCCTACCCCTCGATCTAAACCAGAACTAGCCCTTACTCTCACGTGAACGCGCAAAACTCAGGGGAAGGGGTAAGACAGAGAATTGGGATTCACCCATAGACTCAATTACAAGAAAAAAGTTGAAACTAATATAAAATGTCACAATTACCTCTTTTTTTACTACTTATTCTGTGCTGGAAACAAAAACAAATTTGGGAGATGTAAATTCACAATTCAGAGAGAGAAAAAAACATATTCTGAGATGATATCTTGCAATTCAGACTTTGTCAGCATTGTGAGATAAAAAGACACAATTACTGTTACTTTTTTATTCCATGACGGAAACAGGCTTCTGTATCACATGTAAAAACCAAAGGTTAGTGCTCTCAAAATAAATTAATGACATGATGTTGACAGGAAGGAATGAAATGCTCATAAAAAGTGTGACATCCTACTGTAAGCTCAAGGTGCAAGTGTGAATTCATATTTACAACAGCACAAGAAGAGTACACGTGATATACTAGTGTGATGCATTAATATGTGTTTTTCCCACACCACAAATGTGCAGACAAAATAAAGAAGTATTGAGTTGCTTTCATATATTTACAGACGGATGGTACAGACGTCTCGGTTTGAATCCAATCCCATTTGGAGCGTCTTTCTGTTTCCAGTAATCAAAACATTCTTTGCCAGAGTCCACAGTCAAAACAATTCAAGTTTTGATGGAACGTGATAAAACAGTATCAAACACTGGATCTGGAGATCTGGGTGTGGACGTGATGTTTCTCCTCACCAGTGCTCCAGATGCAGGTCCATGGCCGAGTTCAGGCTGATGTCGGTCACGTCCAGGAACTCGGTGTTGAAGATGCTCGGCCCGGACGGAGGCAGGCTGTTGTGGAAGGCGGTGGCGGAGCTGGGCGGAGTCAGATCCAGCCATTCCATTGTCTCCCACGGCGACTCCGCGAAGGTCATTCCGAGGCCGTGACCCTCGGCAGCGACCGCTGCGATCTTTCCGGCCATTGGCGATACGGGCGTGTCCATCATGTCTCGGCTGTTGAATCCGTTACCCGCCGCCTCCAAGCGTCCGTCCTCGGCGGGCATCTTCAGGAGCGCCGCGTCACCTTGCGTCCGGCTCATGGGGCTCAGCAGCGCCTCCAGATGAGCGCCTCCGTGAGCCGCCGTGTGATCGTACGCCAGTATGGCGGGCGACATGTGACTGTAGTGGCGGTGGAACTTGGGCGAAACTGTAAGGTGAGGCACAACTTTGGTTACAGGAGACCTCTCTTCTTTGGCGTTAGCTGGCATTTCTTTAAAACAAGACAATGACACCACAAACAATGACTTTAATAGTCAATAGCAGCTGGGTGTTACTGTGTGAAATGAGGGGCCTTGTGAACGTTTCATTTAGGGCTAAAGGGATAGTTCACCCAAAAAAGAAAATTCTGTAATTATTTATTCATCATCAAGTTGTTCCAAATCTGTAGAAGATATTTTGAAGAATGTTGGATGCCAAACAGTTTCTGGTACCCATTGACTTCCATAGTATCAAAAAAAATACTATGGACATCAATAGCTACCATCAACTGTTTGGTTACTAACATTCTTCAAAATATCTTCTTTTGTGTTCAACAGAAGAAAGAAACTCCTAAAGGTTTGGAAAAACATGAGGGTGCGTAAATAATGACAAAATGTAAAAGCTGATAAGGAGAGACTCACCTCCGCTCTCGATGAGGACGTCTAGAAGCTCATCCATCTGCTGGCTGCGTGACATCTGCTGCAAGAACATCACAGGATCATTTCATTGTTAGTATTTGATGCTGTGACCCAATCCGTGCCTTTGCTTTAACCCTCATAATGCATTTGGATCTGATTTGGCCCGGAAGAGATACATAAAACAGGCATAGTTTTTAGTAAGGGAACAAAAATGTTCAAATGCATTAAGATCCTCAAAATACACAGTATTTAGTTGTTTAAGATTTGTTTGAATTTCATGTTTGGCTCATTTTGACCCAGGCATGTATGGAGTACAATTAGTGTCAAAAATACTTTTTGTAAAATTATCTATGGCGTTGTGTTCGTGTCTGAAAACTTTTGTAAACTATATTTAGCATTTTGCCCCCCATCTCACAAACTTTTGGGACTGAGTTTTGTTTCTAAACATGAATATACATTTATTAAAGAACCATTGCAGCATGAACATTTGCTAACTTTTTTCATCTGAAAATAAGTGTATTAAGTAAAATGACTACTGTATTTAGTTTAAAAACTTTTAAGAGTAATATGTATGTTGTTTTGATATAAATAAATATGGTGCAGTCATAAATTTAGACTGTTTTTGAGTAATCATGAGTTATAATTTAAAGGAATTGTATTAATTCCAATGGGGTTAATACTGGTTTCTCATACATATGTTTTTTCTTTGTGTGTGTGTGTGTGTGTAGTTTATTCACATTTCAAATAATTATGATTATATTTTAGTAAACACAAATGGGTAAATGCAATGTAATATGGTAATAACATTCCAAAGATTTGTTTTGTTTGTTTTTCACATTCACACATTCATGAGAAATAGCTGATCAGATATACTATGGTTTTTGTTTAGTTGTATAAAATAACAATTATTTGGGTTTAAACAGACATGGAATGTGAAAACAGTATACAGATTTTGGGTGCATTATGAGGGTTAAGAGTGTGAAATGTATGAACAGATTTGGCAGCTGACGGCATTCAAACACATGTACTGGAACTGTTACGCTGAGACTTGTTTGCAAATGCTTGTTTTTGCAGGAGGTTTCAAGGACAACAATCACTAGAAAGTACAGCAGGGTTTCCCAAACGGAGATTGTGAGTTGATAAAATGCTAATAACTGTTCATATTATATGTTAAATTAAAACTAATCAATGGGGCTGCATGATAATCAGAGCGATTATCAAATCAATGTCAGTGATTTAATTCAATATCTGCATATTCTGTGTTTCAGAGTCAAGTGCAGCTCTGTGTTCATTTTTTTTAATAATTAGTTAAAAATATAAATAAATAACTAATAATAACAATAATGTATTGTATTCATAATTTTTATATATATATATATATATATATATACATACAGTATCTCACAGAATTGTGTACACCCCTCACATTTTTGTAAATATTGTATTATATCTTTTCATGTGACAACACTGAAGAAATGACACTTTGCTACAATGTAAAGTATTGAGTGTACATCTTGTATAACAGTGTCAATTTGGTGTCCCCTCAAAATAACTCAACACAGCCATTATTGTCTAAACCGCTGGCCACAAAAGTGAATACACCCCTAAGTGAAAATGTCCAAATTGGGCCCAATTAGTAATTTCTCTCCTCGGTGTCATGTGACTCGTTAGTGTTACAAGGTCTCAGGTTTGAATGGGGAGCAGGTGTGTTAAATTTGATGTTTTCGCTCTCTCTCATACTGGTCACTGGAAGTTCAACATGGCACCTCATGGCAAAGAACTCTCTGAGGATCTGAAAAAAAAGAATTGTCTCTTTACATAAAGATGGCGTAGACTATTAGAAGATTGCCAAGACCCTGAAACTGAGCAGCAGCACGGTGGCCAAGACCATACAATGGTCGACAAAAGAAGTTGAGTGCACGTGCTCAGCGTCCTATACAGAGGTTGTGTTTGGGAAATAGACGTATGAGTGCTGTCAGCATTGCTGCAGAGGTTGAAGGGGTGGGGGGTCAACCTGTCAGTGCTCAGACCATACGCCGCACACTGCATCAAATTGGTCTGCATGGCTTTCGTCCCAGAAGAAAGCCTCTTCTAAAGATGATGCACAAGAAAGCCCGCAAACAGTTTGCTGAAGACAAGCAGACTAAGGACATGGATTATTGGAACCATGTCCTGTGGTCTGATGAGACCAATATAAACTTATTTGGTTCAGATGGTGTCAAGCGTGTGTGGCAGCAACCAGCTGAGGAGTACAAAGACAAGTGTGTCTTGCCTACAGTCAAGCATGGTGGTGGGAGTGTCATGGTCTGGGGCTGCATGAGTGCTGCCGGCACTGTGGAGCTACAGTTCATTGAGGGAACCATGAATGCCAACATGTACTGTGACATACTGAAGCAGAGCATTATCCCCTCCCTTCGGAGACTGGGCCGCAGGGCAGTATTCCAACATGATAACGACGCCAAACACCTCCAAGACGACCACTGCCTTGCTAAAGAAGCTGAGGGTAAAGGTAATCTGTGGGGCATCCTCAAATGTAAGGTGGAGGAGCGCAAGGTCTCTAACATCCACCAGCTCTGTGATGTTGTCATGGAGGAGTGGAAGAGGACTGCAGTGCCAACCTGTGAAGCTCTGGTGAACTCCATGCCCAAGAGGGTTAAGGCAGTGCTGGAAAATAATGGTGGCCCAATTTGGACATTTTCACTTAGGGGTGTACTCAATTTTGTGGCCAATGGTTTAGACATTAATGGCTGAGTGTTCAGTTATTTTGAGGGGACAGCAAATAATATTTGCTGTTATACAAGCTGTGCACTCACTACTTTACATTGTAGCAAAGTGTCATGTCTTCAGTGTTGTCACATGAAAAGTTATAATAAAATATTAACAAAATCCAGCTAGAGAGTCCACATAAAATACTTCCTAATTTGTATTATTTGAAATATTTTGAATAATATTTTAATAATAATTTGTCTGACAGACGTGTTTGGAATCCCTGCAGTACACTGATGCAGCGCTGTACGTCTCCACGCAGCCAGTAAAGCGGTTGAGATGCAGGCAGAAGCTCTGAGAGCGTGAGCAGTGAGAGAGCACATGAGCGGATCCTGAGCTGCTTTACCTGTTTCACTGCATCCTCATAACATGGCGGCCCTTTACTACCGGAGGCAGGGGGATCTGAGCTACAGAAGGTAGTGCTGGATGTGGGAGACTTGGGCTCAACGTGCCGCGGAGAGAGAGACTGAGCCTCCTACAGGAGACAGGGCCAAACGTTACACCTCTGAGGAGCCCAGCTCTCTGATCAGTGTGTGTGTGTGTGTGTGTGTGTGTGTGTGCGTGCGGCGGCACCGAATCTATCAGGCGCTTCCTCAGCAGGACGCCGTGACCTCTGACACTGTTACAATAAACACAACATCCATGTGTGTGGGCATGTGCTGACATCACATGATCATTGAGCAGCACATGTGATTTAACAATCTCAGCAAATACAAACATACACAACCAGCCAAACGTTAGGCATTATTATTTTTTAATATTTTTGAAAGAAGTCCAGTCCGCTCACTAAGGTTGCATTAATTTGATCAAAAATAAAGTAAAAACAGTGAAATATTATTAGTTATTAAATATTATTACTGCTGTGTGTGCACTTTGGATGGGTTAAATGCAGAGCACTAATTCCGAGTATGGGTCACCATACACCCTTTCCTTTCCAATTTAATTTGTCCTTGATGAATAAAAGCAATCATGTCTTTTTTTTAAATGACCCCAAGCCTTTGAATAGTAATGTATGAAAATTCAGCTTTGATCACAGGAATAAATGACAGTTTACATGTAGAAATCATCTATTTTATCTTGTCAAAATATTGCACATTACAGTATTTACTGTATTTTGGATCAAATGCACCCTTGATGCGCAGAAGAGACTTCTTTCAAAAACATTATTCCAAACTATTGACCATTAGTGTTCATTGATAAAGTGAAAACCTCTTTTATTTGAGACTTACTGTTACAGGAGCCGATCAGAATCAGTGTGAGTTTTAGTGAGTGATGAATTAGATGAGTGAGTTTGATTCTTCACGTACTTTCTGCTGCATGCTGCTGCTCTTGGCTTTGGTGGATCCTCTGGCGCTGATGTTGTTGTCTGATGGATTCTGATGGTAAAGCGGCTGCAGGTTTCTCTGATCTGACGGATACGAGCAGCTCGCCGTCTGTCCTGCACTCTTCTGCTGTAACAGAGAGATTTCAGCCGTCAGTCACTGAATCAATGACAAACATCAGTGTCCATGATTAAGAAAATAAATAATCTTTTACAAATACCAGCTTCCAAGTGCCCTTCATATTAAATATGGTTGTGAAAAACCTTTTTCTTTTTTTTTGTGGCAAATTATAACTATAATATTGTCCAGCTCTTTATATAAAGTTTCATATGGATAACAAAACAATAAAAAACATATGAATAATATGACATCTTATTCATTTCTAAATGTCATTAAGTTCCAGAAATGTATACTCCTAAATCTTAAATATTTGTAAAAGTACACAATGATTTTATTATTATTATTAACTAAGTATATAAATGCAGTTGATCGCATCACTATTTTCTTGTCTGTAACTGTAAAGCTACTTTGTAACCGTCTGTATTGTATAAACTGCTATAGAAATCGGTGTGACTTGCCAGACTTGTGTGTGTGTGTGTGTGTCTGTCTGTCTGTCTGTCTGTCTGTCTGTGTGTGTGTGTGTGCAGACATGTATCACCTGTACATTGCGTGTGGCTCTGCTTGCGTTCTGAGGCAGCATGTGCGAGTCTCTCAGCAGGTACGGCTGGCCGGGGGACGAGGGGCTGCTGGAAGGTTTAGTGATGGGTGAATCTTCAGGAGAACACTGAGGGCTCAGGAACGCAGACAGGCCGGTGGGGCTTGCAGATGACGGCGGCTCCATGCAGTGCGGCGCAGCGTGCAGATCGCAGTGAGCCATGCAGCCGCCTTTCATCTGCTTGGCAGCCAGAGGACAGCTGGACGCCACCTGCTCCTGCTTGACGGACACGCCGTAGAACTGCTGCATCTGCACAGGAGGCTGCAGATGCATCATGTGCTGCGGTGGAGCGGGACAGTCATGTGTGCGCTTCCTCTTGTGCAGCTGCATGCGCAGCTCCTCCACCTGCCTCTGCTCCTGGTGCAGCTTCCACGTCAGCTCCTCGATCACCTTCTGCTTCTCCACCAGTATCTTGTCCTTCTCACCGTCCGGTCCCAGTGCGCTCTGGGCCTCGTCTGCGCTCAGCTGGGCTGGCGATGGCTGCAGGCCGAACTGCGGCGAGGACATGGTGACGTCGCTGAAGCTGTCGGGCAGCGAGCCGCTCACGGAGAGATCGGACGAGGCCGGAGAGATGGGCGGCGTGGACCCGCTGCTGCAGAACGGGTAGAAGCCGGTGCCGTGTGACTGGTAGGACGAGAGCGAGCCCGTGGGCGTCACGGGGAATGTGGCTGCACTGATGTCTGCAGAAGTGGCCGGAGAGGCGCAGCTGGAGTCTTTGAAGGGCCGCAGACGCTCTATGAGCGCCGTCTTAGTACCGGACACGGGCAGACCGCGGATCCGCAGCTGCTGCCTGAGTTCAGACACCTGTCAACACACAACACAGTCAAGCGAACAAGTCCAACTAGTTCAACTTCAAAACATTAGTTGCTGCGTTAAATGTTTAATTCTCATAATTAATTTAGAATTTGTATAATGTTTTCACATTCTGGGTACGTTTGGACCCAAATAAGACCTAATGAGTCATAACTATTCATTTTAAATTAAAATCATACTTAATCTTTGAATGTTATTCCCATCTTATTACTGGTTTTAGCCACCTTGTATAAATATTTGTAGTCTTTTTTAATTCTTTGAAATTTCAAAATACACATGAACACACAATTTTTTCTATACTGTTGAGGAATTTTATTTGAATATATCATTGTATGAACATAATAAGAACATATCATCTTAAAATTACTAGGAATAAATCCATTGGAATGAATATGATTAAATGAAATTCCTTTGAATTTATGACGCATGATTGCTACATTTTTTTATTTTATTTGCATAAACATGTAAAACAAAAATGCAAATGGCAATATCTCTTTAAAAAACGACAAGGGTGAAAAACAGATGAATTAATGAACTATGTGTGTTATGAGTATAAGTTTTGTTTCCTAACCAAGTTTTTCATGCGCTGGTCAGTTTTGAGTTTTGAACTCTTAATATGTCAACAAAATCAAAACAAGAATTTTGAACATGAATTTATCCAATGATCAGATATATGTTGTGGGAATGTATGCAAATTATTGCATATTTAACAAGACAATGCCTAATTTGCATATTTAAACATAACATTTCATAAATCTTCTAATACGAGACATGTGTCTGAATGTACTGTATTAATCAGCTGGTTTAGTGCGCTGATGCCCGTCAGTGTTTTGCCTTAAATGACTGGTTTCCAGTCCAGATCTTTAACCCCTTCATCACATCCTGACGTGTCAAAGCGCAGCACTGACCTTCAGGTCGTCCAGGTTGGCGGGCAGCGGTCCGGGTCTGACGGGGCTGATGGATGGGTTGCAGTAGCTGCTCTTCACTGGAGACGAGGAGCTGCTGCTGGTCTGGACGCTGGACGCACATGATGACTGCTGTTCACCGGACGCCCTGTTACACACACAATTATGCTTCTCATGATCAGGAAACTGCCTAAATAATAAAAATTGCATTCAAATGGAACTTTGAAAAATAAAAATATATAATTCTGTTCAAACATTTGGGCTCTGTTCGATTGTGAATGTTTTTGAGGCTCTTCCGTTCATCACGGCTGCATTTATTTGATCAAAAATACAGTAAAAAAAAGTACAATTTTGAAATATTACAATGTAAAAATAACTGTTTTCTTATGGGAATATACACTATATTACCAAAAGTATTGGCACCCCCTTCTAATGAAAGGTTTGACTACTTTAGTAATTTCCATGAGTACAAATCTTAATGTTTAAGCATATAATGATATTCTAGGGAATTGTGTGCTTCTAATTTTATAGCAACAGTTTGGACTCTTTTCTATTCTAACATGACAGTGTCTCTGTGTATAAGACAAGAATCAAAGAGAAATGATGATTCAGTCAGTGTGGAAGAACTTGACTGGTCTAAACCCAGCTGAACACCTCTGGTGTGACTTTAAATGCAGACCTTGAGCCAAAACTCATCACCAAACACCAATGACTTGTACATTCATTATATGGAACAAAAGTACTGGGACACCCCCTTCAGAAGAGAAAAAGGCACTTCCAAACTGTAGCAACAAAGATGGAAACATAATTCATGTACTTAAAAATTGTATTTCCACCTCTGTTGCAACAGTTTTGAAATGACTGTACCCATATTTACAAGTCACTGGTGTATGGTGATGAGTTGTGAGACTTGTCACAGCACTTACATATTATTGCTCTTTTGTTGATCGATTGCTTCTATTGTCCTATTTTGTAAGTCGCTTTGGATAAAATCATCTGTTAAATGAGTAATAGTTAATGTAAATGTTAAAAACAAGTGAAGGTGCAAATATTTTCAGGTTTCCCCATCAAGTCTACGAGTGTATGTATATAATCAGGACTTGTTTCATCCTCTACGTTGCCCGTGTTTTCTGCAGTGCTGGACTCACTTGTTGAGCGTGCTCTGGTTGAGGGTCTGGTAGCTGAAGCTCTGCTGCTGATGCTGATGCTGATGTGAGTTCTGCTGGCTCAGGATCTGCTGCTGATGTGGATGTTGATGTGGATGTGAGTTCTGCTGGTGTTTCTGCTGGCTGAGGATCTGCAGCTGCAGGAAGAGCTGCTGCTGCTGCAGGAGACGTGCATACGCCGAGTCCATCTGCGGCGGAGGAGACTTCTCTGCCTTCTGGTCCGGCGGGATGTACTGGTGGTACTTCAGCTTCTTTACTTTAGGCTTGATGTCTTTGGGTTTCTTGTGGCGGTTCTTCTCAGACATTTTGGACTGCAGAGGAATTGAAAAACCTCATGAAATGAGCTGATATTAGATATATGTGAGTGCTTTAGAGGTTTCCATTACAATAAGTCCTTATCATCCGTTCTGTGTTTAGTGATCTGAAATGGACGAGATGTTTAGTCTTACCTTGACTATTGCAGGAACAGGAATGGGTGGAGTTTCCTGGCTGTTTGTCATGTTCTCCCGCTGGTTTGGAGGGCTGCCGTCTTTTCTCTGAGACCTCTGCATAACAATCAAATTAAAATACTGTCATTAAACCATTAATAATAACTGATTGCCATGGCCTGTAAAGACTGAGGTATGAAATAATAAGAAAACAGTGCAGTTTATTGAACCCTGGGACAATTTGAGTTTGATTATGTTTTATGTTTTGCATAAAATTCGATCCATCAGGCTTTTATGGCTCATATAGTCTGATATAGTAAGAATAAAAACAGCTCAGTTTTATTCAGAGATTCAAACTGAGCAACAAATATGCAATTGGTACAGATGCTGATATTGATATGATGAAATTCTGATGCTTGTGATGTCATCTTTATAACAGTATAGCAGGTAGTTACATAAAATAATATATATATATATCATTCATGTGACTGACAGTCTCTCCAATAATTTGTTTTAGTAAGATGAGATTTAAATGATTAAAACATATAATGCAATGCAATCCTATGATGATTGAGATGAAGAAATAATCTAAACTATCAATCAGACGACAGAAGGGTGTATAGATCGTGTGAAACATGTTTAACAGCGAAGTTTGATCAGTTATATCAAATATGATACAGTAAACTGAGAGTTAAATAAATGGAATTACATAGAAATGATTTCTTCTGTTAAACATTTCTGCAAACTCCAAACTTTGAATTTCCATAAGTTGATATCCAGGTGACACTGTTTACAAGACGTTGTTTATATTTCCCAATATAGACATTGCTTTACATTAAAAAGGTGATTATTATTAAACATGTACATAATTTACAACTTTTGAAAGCCACAAAGCTTAAATAAAAATGCATGAAGTGCACACGCTTCTGAGCGAAAGGTCATGAGGGTTTGATGCCCGGTCTCCTGACAGCTTCAGCCGATGGTTTATTACTCCTGCTGGGCAATCATTGTGAAGCCTGGAGAGTACGATACACTCCGTATTGAGTGTGTAAGAAACACGCTGGCATGCTGATCTGGGCTCAGAGTCAAAGAGCTGTCAGAAAATAACGGCTCCTCCAGAAACAGAGCAGAACCCTGCAGTTCAGCGGATCAGCAAAACACACGACTAGCATCACATATATCAGTCATGAGAGCATTCAGTCTCCAGCTCATTTATTATTTACATTTCATTTCATTGATTAGACAATATATACTAGCATTCAAAAGTTTGGAATAATTCATTTGTTCAAAAAGTATCTTCTGCTCACCAAGGATGCATTTATTTGATTATAAATACAGTAAAAACAGTGAGACATTATTACTATTTCAAATAACTGTTTTCTATGTGAATATATAATTATAATTTATTAAAATACTATTTCTTTAAAAAATATTATTTATTATTCATTTTATTTTATTCATTTATTTTGCAAATGTGATACTACCATTGAAAAGTTTGGGGTTAGTCTAACATAAATGCATACTCAAAAATGATGCGTTAAATTGACCAAAGATGACAGCAAAGACATTTATAATGTTCCAACAGATTCATATTTCAAATAAATGCCGTTTCTTTTTTTAAAAATCCTGAAAATTAAAATGTACCACAGTTTCCACAAAAATATGAAGCAGCACAACTGTTTTTAACATTGAAATCAGATATTAATTGTAATCAATATTAACATAATAATCATAAATGTTTCTTGAGCAGCAAATCAGCATTAGAATGATTTCTGAAGATCATGTGACACTGAAGACTGCAGTAATGATGCTGAAAATACAGCTGCGCATCACAGCAATAAATGACATTTTACTACATATTCACATAGAAAACACAAATGTTAAATTGTAATAATGTATGTGAGTGAGTGAGTGTGTGTGTGTGTGTGTGTGTGTGTGTTTGTGTATTTTTGATCAATTAAATGCATCTTTGGTTAGCAGAAGAGACTTATTTAAAAAACAGTAGTGTATTTATATTTATTGTTATTATTATTTTAGATGATTATTTTTTGTATTTGTATTTATGGGCAAAGAAAAGCAATAATAATAAATAAACGTATGTGTTTCTATATATTCCCTCATCTGTCCAAACTGTCTGCTGCAGGCACGTGCAGAGGGGGAGGGGGATTGGGCGGAGGGTGCTTGAGCACCTGCCCCTTTGCCCCATGATGCCCAAAGTGCCCTTTTGTCAAGGCAATTTTTTATTTAATTTTTTAAACACCCTTCTGTGAAGGCCTGCCCAATGTAACTATTAGTAAAATTAATGATTAATAATTTAGCCGTAAATAAAATCACCCACATGATAACCTTTCACCTGACGACCTCATCCGAACGATCCCTCGCGCTCAGGCACCACTTCAATATCGTCCGCGTCACGGTTGCAGCTTAAGTAAGCGGGGTTCTCGGCGGAGTGGTATGCTTGTTTACTTATCATTATTATTATTTTACAAGAACAACGTGAAGAGTATGCATTGCACAGCTTTTGTTTAAATCGCTGTGTTTAGCCTGCAGCAAGCGCCACTTCTAACGTTATACACAGCAGCAGCACCATAAACAAAGGTGCATGTGTTCACTTCATTCGTGCTATTTAAGGGAGAAAAGTTTCATGGGGGTGGAAGGGTCAGGTCTTTTTAATGTCATTTGACTAAAATCTATTCATACTTTTACTTTTATTGTTACAGTATTTATTTAAAAATGTAGAGTGCCTTAAAGTAATTACCTCAACACTGGTAAAACAAGGCTATACTGATTTTCTCATTCTCCAAATTTTACTTATCAATCCTGTTTTTAATTATCATTATTATTCAAAAATGAATAAATTCAGAACAGGATTAGAATACAATTATATTTTAAATATGACAATTTCTTTTCTACAAAAGCAACAGTAGTGTTTACAATAGCAAAAACACCTTAGCCTGTAAAGTCAATAACATCTCTCTGGAAATAAATAAAAAAATATCAGTATAAAACGAATAATATACCTGACCTGACATCACAGTGCAGAGTGAAGAAGATATGGCCCTTATAGATTTCAGAACAATGTGTGAAGTGTGTGTGTGTGTGTGTGTGTGTTCTGCAGTGCAAAGATGCCTCACAAAGAGAGAAGAATAAAACAAAAAAAGAAGGAGCTGCTTGAGGCAGGTGCAAAGAAAATATGATTTAACTTTTAAACTTAAAATGGTCTTTTCTGTTCTGTTTCTTTTTCAAAACTGCATCATGGCATTTGCTACTGTATCAATACAGAAGCATCCGCATCAATGTGCATATCAGCAAGGAATGCGTCACTATACATTGCTGTTATGATATTTTGTGCACAGCCCTATTTAAAGCCTTGTTTCATGTGCCCCTTTTATATTTTGAGCACCTGCCCCTCCAAAGGTCTCTGCACGGCCCACAGCAGACTCTGCTGTGCTGTGTACGGTGACTCACGTGCTCGGTGTTGGGCAGTGACGGTGAGCTCGAGCCGCTGCTCTTGTTCTCTGTAAGCGCTTCGGCAGAACACTGCGACTCTTGACTGTGCGGCTGATCTGGAGACAGACTCTCACCGCTGCTGTCCTCCTCAAACGCGTACGAGTCCTCCTGCTGCGGGAACTTCCCATGGTTCACTGCAGAGATACGAGAGGCGAGATACAGACTCAAACACAGTCAGATAAACTCAGCGAGAAGATCAGTCCAACAGCGAAAAAAAGAAAATATAAGACAAGCAAAAGTACAGAGAGCAGCGAACATGAACGAGACTGATTAACATCTCAACGCCAGCAGTGTTTGACAGAATTACAGCCTCTGAACTCTGTGTCTGTGTAAATATTTGACCGAAAGTCTGTGTCTGATGAGAGAGTGTGTGTGTGTGTGTGTGTGTGTGTGTGTGTGTGTTAAACGCGTGCCAGAACATCGATGCGTGTGCCAGTGCAGTGCATGACCGTTTGTCATGTGCAGGGGTCGAACACTTCTGACGCAGTGACAGGAGCCTAATAGAGCACAGGTCACATAAGGGGTCACGAGATGTCTCTCTCTCTGTGTGTGTGCGTGCGTGCGTGCGTGTGTGTGTGCGTGTGTGTGTGTGTGTGTGTGAGTGTGTGATATATCTGACCATGTGAGCTGGTCTCAGTTAGACACACACACACACAGGTTTTATGGGTTCATTCCATAGGTGTAATGGTTTTCATACTGTACAATCTGTATTTTCTATAACCTTACCCATAACCTAACCTTATAAATTGCTTTCCTCATGGGCCCCCAAAAAAATGTCCCGAAAAGGTCAAAAAACACTGGTATTATTATCTATAATATAATAATACCAGGTATTCTGGTATAATACTCTCTCTCTCTCTCCCTCTCTCTCAATTCAATTCAATTCAATTCATATTGCTTTATTACTCTCTCTCTCTCTCTCTCTCTCTCTCTCTCTCCTCTCTCTCTCCCTCTCTCTCCCT